>MARA01000072.1:0-92327 GCA_001792895.1 Lentinus brumalis | reverse complement strand
ATCGAACATACGCAGCAAGATGCCGCGAGCGGCCGACCGCTCGCTATCGAACATACGCAGAAAGATGCCGCGAGCGGCCGACCGCTCGCTATCGAACATACGCAGAAAGATGCCCGCGAGCGGCCACCGCTCGCTATCGACATACGCCAAAGATGCCCGCGAGCGGCCGACCGCTCGCTATCGAACATACGCAGAAAGATTGCCCGCGAGCGGCGACCGCTCGCTATCGAATACGCAGAAAGAGCCCGCGAGCGGCCGACCGCTCGCTATCGAACATACGCAGAAAGAGGCCCGCGAGCGGGCGACCGCTCGCTATCGAACATACGCAGAAAGAGGCCCGAGCGGCGGCGACCGCTCGCTATCGAACATACGCAGAAAGAGGCCCGCGAGCGGGCGACCGCTCGCTATCGAACATCGCAGAAAGAGGCCTGCGGCGCGACCGGCTATCGAACATACCCAGAAATATGCCCGCGAGCGGGCGACCGCTCGCTATCGAACATATGCAGAAAGATGCCCGCGAGCGGGCGACCGCTCGCTATCGAACATACGCAGAAAGAGGCCTGCGGGCGGCCGACCGTTCACTA
The DNA here is from genome assembly GCA_001792895.1 of Lentinus brumalis. Lineage (NCBI taxonomy): Eukaryota > Fungi > Basidiomycota > Agaricomycetes > Polyporales > Polyporaceae > Lentinus > Lentinus brumalis. Next base: position 91,743 of record MARA01000072.1, on the reverse strand, counting down.
TTGGAGACGCAGAGACAACGCGTCGCGATCGGGCGACCGCGCGCAGGAGGAGATAGTGATTTGACACTTGAGGATGCACGTGGGCGGCATAGCCACGTGGCAAGTACGTCATGATGATTCGTGATCGAGTGTGACAGTTTATGTCGATCAATCAGGAACGCGATCATCTGTGGAAGTGTGGTTAGAGACATCACGGGCTGAACGCTTCAGAGGGAAGGACGTGCAGGGATGGGCGGTGGGGTACAGATTATGTCGCGTCCAAGTGCGAAACACGGAGATGAGGAGATGAGGAGATGGATGAGCGTGATGGCGAACGGAAAAGGGAATCGCAGTGCTCGAGAGAATAGATGATCCCTGCACGGAAAAGGACAAGGTTGGGATTGTTCCGATCGATGGGCCGCGATGCAGGCATGAGGCCGCAGGCAGGCAGAGATAGATAGAGCGGGGGGAGCGACTCTCTCTCTCTCTCTCTCCCCGCGATCACCCTCTGAGCGACCGCACTCCCCTACTACAGACACTCCTCCACTCCTCTCTTACTGGCACGATGAGTACTGCAACAAAGGCAAGCAAGGCTGGCAAGAAGGCGAAGGCGACGAAGACCCAGGCCGCGGCGGGGTTGGTAAAACGAAGGATGGGGCGGCGGCGACGCGCCGCGAGCATCTGGAGATATATCTCCTGCCGGTCGCGATGAGGTGAGTACTGTATGCAGCATCGCGTGTGAGTGCGGATGAGCTGAGGGATGGGATTGGACAGCTCGCGGCTGCGCCTCCCCTTGAGCGGATGGCGCTGATGGCGGAGAAGCAGAGCAAGGAGTTGGCTTTGAAGAAGGAGATGGCAGCGGCGCGACTTGGGTACGCCACTGTTAACCTCCTCAACCCCGGGGTCCAGCTGTCGTTCGGTCAATACAACAACCGAGCTTTGAACAAGAAGGCCGTCTCCGACCTTGTGCACAGTTTCCGCGGCATGGGCATCCAGCACGAGGACCACCCGATGCCGGTTGCTGTCAAGGTGGACTGGGTGGACCCCGGTTGTCTTGTTCAGAATGCCGACGACAACGACTTGAAGGCCGTGCAGTGGACGTCGAAGGTCCAAGGCGCCGAGGTCACCGTTCTCGGCGGGCAGCACCGACATGCGGCCGTGCAGGGCTTCAAGAAGCAGCTTGAAGTTGAGGCGGCGAAGCTGAAGACGGCGCTCTCGAAGAAGCAGAAGAAGCTGAACGACATCGGCGACGGCGGCGACGTCACCAGGAAGGGCAAGGCGGCCGTGAAGAAGGAGGCGGAGGGCGCGCTGCGATCGGAGCTCGCGGACATGGCGGACAAGCTCGCGAAGATCAAGAGCCTCCTCGGCGAAATAGGGACGTGGACGGTGGAGCTGTATGACATTGGTGAGTGTTGCATGTATGAGATTGTTTTATATCGAGCGGTCGACCGCTCGACCGGTGCTGTTGTAGTGCGAGCGGTCGACCGCTCGAGAGGCGTGGTCAGTGTGAGCGGTCGCCCGCTCGACCGAGTCCGAGCGGTCGACCGCTCGCGAGGCGTGGTCAGTGTGAGCGGTCGACCGCTCGACCGAGTTCGAGCGGTCGACCGCTCAAAAGGTGTCGCCAGCATCGCCCGCTCGGACTCGGTCGCGGGCGACCGCTCGCGAGCGTGGTCAGTGTGAGCGTCGACCGCTCAAAAGTGTCGCCAGCATCGCCCGCTGCGTGTGCGATGTTGCGATTCGAGCGGTCGACCGCTCGCGAGGCTCGGTCAGTAGGAGCGGCCTCGCCAATGTGAGCGGTCGCCCGCTCGAGAGGCGTGGCGAGCGCGAGGGCGTGACCGCTTTCTCCGACCATACACTGCGGCTGTTTTAGATTGTACTTCACGAGATCACACGACTGATGATGCGCTATGTTATAGATAAGCTGCAGGAGCCAACCCTCCGCCATCTCTCCATGAACAAGATCGATCCCCAGCTCTCGGAGACGATGGTAGAGCGAACATGGCGGTGGGTGTACGAGCTGAAGGCCGCGGCAGCGCAGCTTGCCAAGACGCACAATATCCCGGTGGAGACACTCGTCCCCGGCAATGGGTGGTGGAGTTCGCGACTCCTGGAGGATGTGATGGGCGACCCGAAAACGCGTCGGAAGTATTCCTCCTTCATGAAGCCGTTCCATAATCCGTCCACCTGGAACCTCATGTCGCTCATGAGTGTGTTCCCATACTACACGAGCGAAGCCGTGGTCAACACGAAGGCATTTGGGGACTACCTGGACGACGGCGATTACGGTGACTGGGTGCGTGCTTTTTTCTGGCTTGTGTGTATGCGGATGCGAGTGCTGACCTGCTTGTGTCAGCTTCACATGGAGATATTGCGTTCAGGGCTGGCAGCGCTGCATTTCATCGCGAGTGACTGTGAGTGGCCGGAGGTGAACCAGCAGGGGAAGCTGGTGAATCCCCAGGCCTCTGCGCTCGGCAGCGAGGTGTATGCGTTCCAGATCGCGAGCATCCAGGAGGCCGAGGAACGGACGGCGGTGATGGAGGCGTTGCAGAATGGCCAGGAGGCGATTCTCCCTGCGGTGTCGAAGACCGCGGTGGGTGCCCGTCGGCAGGCGCAGAATAGGTACGAGGAGGTCATGGCGACGGTGCGGGCCGCACGAGTTGTGCAAGAGGTGTTCCCGAAGGAGCTCCTGGACACGATCGACGCGGCGTACCGGTCGTGCCTCAAGGACCGGCTTGCGCACATGGCGCACAGCGACTCGCCTCTGTGGATGGACGCGCTGCGTGGCTATCAGGCCTCGATCCGGCGGTCGTGTGCGCAGTACTGGACGGCGACCCTCGACAAGCTGCGGGCGACGACTCCGGACTCGGAGTCCATTCGTGCGCTGGAGAACGCACCCCAGAAGCTGGAGTGGGTGTTCGAGCTGCAGCGGCTCGGGCTGGCCTTCGCGCTCCCGGTCCCGACGAAGACGTTCATGGACGCCCTGAAGGAGAAGTTGACCGCGGCAGACGACGGAATCGCGACGGTGAGTGGTATTGCCTTTGTCCATCGGACTGTTCGATCGCCGAGACGCAGCGTGAGCGGCCGCCCGCTCGTTCGAAGAGGTTACGATGCGAGCGGTCGCCCGCTCATCCCAGGGATGTGCTCCGAGCGGTCGCCCGCTCGGGCCCAGAGTTACAGTGCGAGCGGTCGCCCGCTCATGCCATGGACGTGCTCCGAGCGGTCGCCCGCTCGGCCCTAGAGTTACGGTGCGAGCGGTCGCCCGCTCATGCCATGGACGTGCTCCGAGCGGTCGCCCGCTCGGCCCTAGAGTTACGGTGCGAGCGGTCGCCCGCTCATGCCATGGACGTGCTCCGAGCGGTCGCCCGCTCGGCCCAGAGTTACAGTGCGAGCGGTCGCCCGCTCATGCCATGGACGTGCTCCGAGCGGTCGCCCGCTCGGCCCTAGAGTTACGGTGCGAGCGGTCGCCCGCTCATGCCATGGACGTGCTCCGAGCGGTCGCCCGCTCGGGCCCAGAGTTACAGTGCGAGCGGTCGCCCGCTCATGCCATGGACGTGCTCCGAGCGGTCGCCCGCTCGGCCCTAGAGTTACGGTGCGAGCGGTCGCCCGCTCGTGCCAAGAGATAGGGCACGAAGGGTGAATACATACTTCGAGCGGTCGCCCGCTCGGCCGCGGAGTTACACTGTGAACAGCTGTGCTAACACCTCTCCCTGCAGCTCATGTTCATGCTCGATCCGCTCCACGGCGGCAATCCCCATAACCTCCTCGGTGACCAAATCAACGCCCTCCTGTCAGATGCGACACTTTTCCGACAAGTCCCTGGTGTCTCAGTCTGGGTAAGTCTGATCGGATACCTTCTGCACGCTCACAGTTCATACACTGACGGCCCAACAGTGGTGGTCGTTTGTGCTCCGCGAGCACATCAAGCTTACCGACATAGGCCGCATGGTCCACGCAATGGCAACAACTGGCTCCGATGCCCTGCGTGGTACTCGCGGTTCATCTTCGAGAAGATCGGCAAAGCTGTGTGGGGGAAGGGCGGCGTCAACGCGAAGTTGTCCCCCTTCGGCGCATTCATCGACTTCAACTCGGAGGACGATCCGTGGAAGCCGACCTGCGAGGCGTACTACAGGCGATGAAGGAGGCTCTGACCGTCATGCGGAAGGACGCAGATGCGGAGAACGGGGGGTTCACTACATCCCAGCTCGACAAGCTGCCCGCGCTCCGCATGCTCGTAACCACGTCCGCTCCCGAGTTCCGATCGTTCGTGGCGAAGAAGGCAAACAGCGCCGGAGAGGACAAGGCGTTGAAGGCTCTGAGCGTCGAACTTCCGGTCAGGTGGGCGTACCAGCTTGAGCACGTCGCGCCATTCTACGCCTCTCTGGCGTTCAAAAGCCTGCGGGCGGCCGCAGCGAAACACCTGAGCGCGATTGGTGCATTCGAGTCCATCGGGCGCGAGGGGCGGCGCGTCAGTGTCTGGAAGTACTGGGACGCTGAGCTCGGGAAAGTGTACGAGACCCAAGCGTCGCCGCTGCCTGTCTCGGTGGATGTGCTCGACCTCGACCTCGACACATTCCTCGAGTCCGCCACCATGCGGGCTACGTTCTCGCGGAGATCTCGACCATCATCAAGACCGTCAGGTCGTCCAAGGTCGCGCATTTCGGCCCCACGCTGCCAAGAAACAGGTGGTCCTCGACCGCGAGGTGCTCACCTCTTTCGAAGACTTGATCAAGGTGAGTGCGGCGTCTGGATGTACTATGCTTTGTACTCACTGCGCATCGCGTGCTTTCAGACACTCTGGACGAACGCGAACCGGCAGGTGGCCCGCGCAAGCGGGACAACGGCTCCGTACGTCGAGCCGTCTGGACGGCGGACCATTTCTACGAGGAGTTCCCGACTATGGCGGCGAAGGCGGACAGCTCCGCGTACCCGTCGCTCAATTATATGCAGATCCAAGCCGAGAGGACCGCGCGGTCGCGGAAGGAGATGGACCGGTACGAGGGCGCATTGGAGAGGCTTGGTTATCCCAAGCCGCAGCTCTTGGGCCCGTACAAGGACACGGACATTCTCCCGCAAGACCTCGTCGGCTGGAACGGGCCCGTGGGGGCGATGAAGCTCGATGCGGCCAGCGTTCCTGCGCGCGCACTCGCGGCGGCGGCGCTCGCGAAGGAGGAACATCGTTCGGACGTCGAGGATGTCGAAATGGAGATGGGCGGACCCAGCGGTGCGAGCACGGCGACTCACGGAGAGCCCACCGACCCGGCCGATCGGGAGTCTGACAACCAGAGCGCGTCCGAGGGCGCTGACAAGGACAAGGACGAGGGCGACGATGAGGAGGACGACGACGACGACGACGACGACGACGACGCGGACGACGCGGACGCGGACGACGACGGGGACGACGACGAGGACGGGGATGGGGACGAGGACGAGGGCGATGAGAACGGCGAAGACCAGCTCCAATCAAGCAGCGACGAGCCTCCTCAGGGCAATCACGGCAAGAACGACCAGTCGGCTCACGGCGAGGACCTCGACGCAGAGGGGGAGGATGCCGATGAAGAGAAGCTCTGGGCCTCTGTCGGTCCCATCACGCTCGATGAGCCCAGCGGTGAGCACACCGACGAGGTTTCCACCGCCCCGGCAACGCAGAGTGCCTCGGAGCACGCCACGGACGAAGCGAAGTCCGTCCCCCTGAGGAGGCTCAGCCTGACGAGGATGTCCCTCGCGAGCGGTCGCCCGCTCGCGACGCTATGGAGGTCGATGACAAGGGTCCTTCCGAGCCCGAAGACGGCCCCCCTACCTCTGAGGTCCCCGACGACAACGGCGACGATGCGGAGGACGACGCGCCGCAGCCTTTGCGACGTCTCAAGAAGCACGGGAGGACCGACCGCATGGTGGACCTCGACGACGATGCTGAGCAGGGCGTTGAGGACCTCGCTCATAGTGAGTTCTCTCATATTGTCTTACGCAAATGACAGGTGAAGACGCAGCAAATGTATTCTCGGAGCGGTCGACCGCTCAAGAGGGGATCGCAGCCGCACGTCAGAACGAGCGGTCGACCGCTCGCATGGTCCCCTTCTGGTGGATGCAATCCCGACATTGCCTTCGAGCGGTCGACCGCTCAACATGACGTGCGGCCGCTAAGATGCTCGCGAGCGGTCGACCGCTCAGACGGTACCTGCCGCTGCGAGCTAGCGAGCGGTCGACCGCTCGCGAGCATCCTCACCCACGATCCACTACCTGTTGTCCGACAATGGATGCTCGTGAGCGGTCGACCGCTCAGACGGTATCTGCCGCTGCGAGCTAGCGAGCGGTCGTCCGCTGCGAGCATGATCCGCTACCTTCTGTCCGACAGCTGATGCTCGCGAGCGGTCGACCGCTCGAACACATCCTCACCCACGCTCCACTACCTTCTGTCCGACATTGAAGCTCACGCAATGATTGTACAGACGTCAGTTCCATGGTGGTCACCCCGCCGGTCTCGCACGCTCAGAAGGACGACAACCAAGGCACCGCCCGCATTACTCGCAAGCGTGCCGCGACAAGTACAGCAGAGCCCGAAGATAAGGCGGTCAAGGTCCTGAAGAAGGACCTCAAGACTGGCTCTGGCGCGGCCAGCTCGACGCAGCCTGTCGCGGCGAGGACTCGTCAACGTCCTCAGCCCGGCGCGAAGTCCAAGGCAAATGCCGCGATGGTTAAGGACGACGACACTGACGCGATGATCGGTTGAGTTCTTTGTCCCCGTCTCTCCTTCCGCGCTCCTGTGCCCGCCGGTCTGTTTGTCGTTCGCTGAATGTCGCGCTTCCTCATTGTACTTGTATCGCATATCCTTCCCTCCCTCCCGTCGCATAGTCCTGCCCATGTACCACTCCTACTCGTTCCTGTATATCTCTCCTCGCCATAATTGAATGCAATTGTCTCTCGCCCTTTAAATGATGACTCATCTGAAATGACACACCCCGATCGCACAACCAAATAGCGTTCCCGCTGCTTGAACGTTTGAAGCCCTCTGATCCGCTCTTTCTAGCCTACCGCTGCCTTGGGGTCGCATAAATCATTGCTGCGTGGTCAAAAGTCGTCTGCGGTCCCCTCCCACCCTTACCCTAACTCCCCAACTTGTCGTCCCCTCCCTCCAGCATTCTATCTCCATCTCCCGCCGCTCGCGATATCTCCTGCTGCTCGCGATGGACACCAACTTCGCCTTCTACGATGATCAACCGACGTTTTCTCAAGAGGAGCCGTCCTTCGAACAAGATGAACAGCCGGAAGAAGACGTAAAGTACGTGTCTGAGGGCATCTATCTATCTGGCCACTGTCCTGCTTTGCGCACTCCGTCCTCATCGTACCCCTCCCCCTCTCTCAATAGCGAACTCGACGAGCCCCTCGGCGCGGCGGCGTACACCGATGACGAGGAAGACGGGCCTCTCCGCGAGCCGTTCAACATCAGCTTCGTCCCGCCGACCATGGTGACCGAGGACAGTGTCTCGCAGGAGGAGGTCACCCGCGGCCATCTCGTCGCGGACGCTCACTTTGACGAGTTGGCGCAGAGGTATGTCGAGATGCCGACCAGAACCGTCCTCCTCTCCGATCTTGAGCGGAACTTCAACTCCCGCAACCAAGAGAGGGCTCTCTCGCTCCTGCAGCGCAAGAACCTTCTCAAGGTCGACAGCCGCTACTTGTACGCCGCCAATGATCCCAAGATCTACTGGAAGCTGAGCGAGGTGTGTACATGATGCTACCTCTGTTACCATCACTGTGTCTCATCCCACCCGTGCGTTCTCGCTCCCTGTGCCCTTTCTGGCGTGCAGGTGCGCTGGGACTGCGACATACGTGTCCCGAAGGAGCTCGGCTTCGGTGCTGTGTTGCCGCCAGTGGACAAACCGGACTGGTCGTTCACGATGCGCTTCGACCGCAGACATTGGACGTTCAAGGGCGACCGGCGCGTCTTTGGTTTCCTGCCCGACCACCGGATGTTATACATTGGCCAGGCTCCGATGCAGGCTGATGTGTTCATCGCGCTCATGCCTGTCGACGCCTTTGCCGCAGACCCGGAGCCCGTCCGCCACACGCGCGTGCCCACGACGATGAGTTCTGTTGTGGCACGCATTACCATCTCCATGATCACCTACATGCTCGTCAAGGCTGGCTATGGTACGGTATACATGACGGAAGAGTATCCCGACGTCGCGAAGGAGTATGAATGGCGGTTGCAAACCAACATCTTGTGAGTCCTGCCATTTCCCGCATGTGGTCTTGCCCATGTCGTTGCGACGCCCGCCCATTGCTACCGCGCACAATCAGAGGCAGGCGCGTGTCTTGACTCTCGTCGCTCACCCTAACCCTTGGGTAACCACAAGGGATATTGACGATGAGCGGTCGCCCGCTCCGGACGATACATCCCAAAATTGTGAGCGTACGACCGCTCACCGTGACCCTTGGATGATAGCAAGCGCATGGATGAGCGGTCGCCCGCTCCGGACAACGTGTCGCTCTGAGCGGTCGCCCGCTCCGGACGATGTGTCGCTCTGAGCGGTCGCCCGCTCCGGACGATACATCCCAATATTGTGAGCGTACGACCGCTCACCGTGACCCTTGGATGATAGCAAGCGCATGGATGAGCGGTCGCCCGCTCCGGACAACGTGTCGCTCTGAGCGGTCGCCCGCTCCGAACGACACATCCCACTATTGTGAGCGTACGACCGCTCACCGTGACCCTGGATCACAGCAAGCGCATGGATCAGTGTCGCTCTGAGCGGTCGCCCGCTCCAGACGACATATCACCATGAGCGTGCGACAGGTCGCCAGACGACACCGCATAAGCGGTTGCCCGCTCCAGATGGATTGTCGAGTACTAATAGCGGCTGACCCGTGGCAGAAGATGCCTTGTGAGCGGTCGCCCGCTCCTATTCTCCCCATTCCACATTTGTTGCACGTCATGTATGCTCACTCGTTTCGTCAGCGACAATCCCATCTGGCAGTTCACTACCGAGACTCTTCGGAACCTCGACCGTGCGATCAAGGAGCATTACGACGAATGGTGGCAGGGAGCACCGGACTCGTACAGAGTCCCAGAGTTCATCGACGCTGAGCCCGTTGCCATCCTCGCCAAGTATGGCCAAAACATCAAAATCTGTGCCCCAGCTACCTTCGAGGCCGATCGCGATACTTGGAACGACATGATCGACTTCAACAACATCCTCCGCATTCACATGGCTTATGCTGTGCATACCCAGTGCGTGTTAACACCTGCATCTCATACATATGCTCTCATATCAATTGCACCACACGCATCCTGACTGTAGGGCTATTGAGGCAAGCGGCTTCGAGCCTATCGACCCCCAGCGCATCCTCGATCGCTACACACATGTATACACGACCGCCGATCCGAACACGCGCGAGCTCATCGAGGACTTGGAAAACTACGACCTCCTCGACGGTGACGGTCGCGAGATCCCCATCTTCTCCGAGGACGGACTTCCAATCCTCCGCAGAGACAGGTTTCGCGACCCGGACACACCTCCCTGCGGCTTGCTCCAGGATCTCAACAAGGTCCTCCCCCTCTTTCAAGAGTCCTCGATCATCCCGCTTCAGGACCCTGAGCTCGACGACGGGGAGAGGGATCTCCAGGACGAGGACTTCATCGCCGACATCCTTGGGGACCCGTCTGAGCCCATGACACCCATCTTCACCTACCCCCAGTTCTTCTCCAAGAACATCGGTCAGTGGCAGGCGGACGGAATCATCAAGCCTCTCCTGCGTCCCTTGCGCCGTCTCGCCCGCGACATAGGCGTCACTGCGGACGGGCCCCTCTGCATTGAGGGCTTCAAGTCCCAGGCATACAACAATGTCGCCCATCACGTCCGAGACAAGGCCCGCACTCACATCGCGCAGCGCGGGCCGCTCACTGGTGCTACCGCCGGTGCTTGGGCACGCGACGCCACCACCAAAAAGACCGCTCTCGATACGTTGGGCTATGCGTCTGCGCAGCTGCCCCATGAACGCCTCGCCCGCCAGATGCGCACCGCTGAGGACCATGCCAACAAGAACGCCCTCCGCTTTGAGAACAACTTCATCTTCCACATCGCGCGCATCAAGCCTGAGTATCGTTCTGGTGGCGGTTTCTACGAGCACGTTCTCATGAAGCTCCGCAAGATCTTCTTCAGCCCTGAGGTCAACAACGCGCTCCGTTCCTCGACGGTAATCTTCAAACCAGCGGTACGACGCACCACTTACTTTTGATCTGCGTGGATGATGCTGACTGCGCGCGGCATCTCACAGGTCTACCCTCGCATCCTGGAGTGGACGACGTACCCAATCACGACCCTCCTCGACCGAGTCTGGACATTGCGTGTCAAGCCAAACCTTATGAATCCTGCTGAGAACGGCCGTCCTGATCCTGTCTACGTCGAGCTCACCTCTGTGGCCGAGCGCTGCCTCAATTTCGCGCACACAGGCGCAGCCAAGGTCCTCAATAGAAATCTGATGTGGCACATGTGGGTCACCCGCGGCATTCTCGACAATGGCTTTCCCGCGTTCTGGCCTGGTCTGGTCATCGGCGGCGAGACAAGAACCGCACCATTTGTCGAGCTCTCCCAGTGGCCGCTGGCCCCCGTCCGGAGTATATGCCGCTCGTGGTGTCGAAGCGCTCTCAGGAGCTCACATACGGTCTCCCGCACTTCTTGGTAAGTACTCATCTTTTGATTGTGGCCTGTCTTCGGTTTGGTGGGCGGAACCCTCCGTGTGTAGTGCGCAGGGCGTTCAGAAGTGCTCGCGAGCGGCCGCCCGCTCGTACGCACGTCTTGTTGATGGTCTGCTCGTCGGTCATCTCACCGGCTGCGCTCGTGCGACGTATGCTTTCGAGCGGTCGCCCGCTCCCGAGACTCGATCTCTGCCATGCAACCTCCGTCCTTCATGCGCAGAGCCCTCAGAAGTGCTCGCGAGCGGCCGCCCGCTCGTACGCACGTCTTGTTGATGGTCTGCTCGTCGGTCATCTCACCGGCTGCGCTCGTGCGACGTATGCTTTCGAGCGGTCGCCCGCTCCCGAGACTCGATCTCTGCCATGCAACCTCCGTGCATCGTGCGCAGAGCCCTCAGAGGTGCTCGCGAGCGGTCGCCCGCTCGTACGTGCGACTTGTTGATGGTCTGCTCGTCGGTCATCTCACCGGCTGCGCTCGTGCGACGTATGCTTTCGAGCGGTCGCCCGCTCCCGAGACTCGATCTCTGCCATGCAACCTCCGTGCATCGTGCGCAGAGCCCTCAGAGGTGCTCGCGAGCGGTCGCCCGCTCGTACGTGCGACTTGTTGATGGTCTGCTCGTCGGTCATCTCACCGGCTGCGCTCGTGCGACGTATGCTTTCGAGCGGTCGCCCGCTCCCGAGACTCGATCTCTGCCATGCAACCTCCGTGCATCGTGCGCAGAGCCCTCAGAGGTGCTCGCGAGCGGTCGCCCGCTCGTACGTGCGACTTGTTGATGGTCTGCCCGTCGGTCATCTCACCGGCTGCGCTCGTGCGACGTATGCTTTCGAGCGGTCGCCCGCTCCCGAGACTCGATCTCTGCCATGCAACCTCCGCGCATCGTGCGCAGACCCCTCAGAAGTGCTCCGCGAGCGGCCGCCCGCTCGTACGCACGTCTTGTTGATGGTCTGCTCATATTGGACCAGACTCTTGATTCACTTCCGTGGCTACATACCCTTCGCTGACCTCACAACGCCCTCAGATATATCTCACGGACTTCCGGCTTCGTCTGGCCAACGTCTCCCCCAAACCGCCAGGCACCTCCAGGTATAACGCATCGATTCAGAGGCTCCTCATCACGGCCCAGATCGCCATGGACGCATACGAGGAGGATGTGCTCGCTCTCGTCAAGCGGCAGCTGTTCACAGAGATCGCCGATGCCTTGAAGGATCGCAACCATCCCGACCACGTCAGGGCTATTGAGCGCAAGAAGAACTGGGACGTGTGGCGCAAGTCTAATCATTGTCTCTCCTACGGTCCCGACCGGTCCACCCTCGAGCAAGTCATCCGCTTTTCCTCTGTCACTGTCGCAGACATTGGCCGCGGTCTGCAGAAGTCTTCCCGCGGCGAATGGTCCCTCGACCAGTTCGCAGACGAGATCATCAGTCAGACAAAGCTGCCGACGGCTCGCTCCTTCCGCGCACCCATCGACCCCGCTGGCACATTCGGCCCCGTCGCCTGCGCTTGCATTCAGCAAGCAAGGCTGATGCTCAGAGGAAGCAACGACAGGGACGTCCTGAAGGACTTCAAACGCGCCCTCGTTGCCGTCATGCAGACCCGCCACGTCAATTTCATCCCGGACACCCTGCCTAACCCCAACGGCACAGGCGCCCCTCTGCGTACTCCCTCTATTCACGCATGGACCACCCTCGGCGCGACAAGCGCAACTCCCTCCATCGCCGTAAACCGTCTCCCGACCCAGGAGGCCCGCGCGGAGGCTGCCCTGGCCCAGTTCACCCGTCTCGTCGTCGACGCGGACCCTCGTGCTTCCTGGGACACCGTCTCCATCAAGATCTCCGAGTTCCCCAAGTACTTGGACCGCACCGTCCTTCCCCAGTCTTGGAACTGGGCCTCCGCTAAAGCAACCGGGATGATTCTCGAGACGTACGAGTGGGCGGACGAACGCATGCGCACCAATCTCCAGGATCCCCTGTGCTCGCTCGCCCTCACTCTCGCATTTCTCCTCTCAAAGGTCCTCCCCAGAGTCGCTTGGGAAACCGAGAATTGCCCGGCCGGTCTCGACCGAGTCTCGACTGCCAATCCTCAGGGCTCCGTGACCTATTTCCGCATGGTCCCCTGGACACAGCGCGTTTACACGAACGACCACAAGGGCAGTAAATCCGAGGACCAATTCTTCACTATCGCCGCCATCACTTTCCTCGCTTGGATGGACCCCAAGTCGCCTCTGCGCACCCACCTCCAAAACGGCGGGTCCATCGCGCAGTGGAACAAGAAACACGGTATGCCTGCATGTTGCCCAGCTCTACTGTTCTTGCCTCGTCTCACTCCGCTAATCCCGTTCAGGCCCCAAGTACCTTCACACCGTAAACCTCATCCGTCTCGGGATCGCCTACGGCAAGGGCGCTGCCATGTTCAAGTCACCTCGCCTCCACAGGGACTATCACATCTTTGATGTACCCGAGTTGCACGCGTGGAGCCGCGAGGTCCGAACAACGCTGCTCACAAAGCCCGACGGCCCGCACACAATCGTCACGAAGATCTTCGGGCACGACGTCGCGGAGATGTTGGCCGGCAGAGGTCACTTCGGATCGCAGATGCAACGCGCCGCTAACACGGAGTACTCGCATCGTCTGCAAGCCGGTCCCTCATCATCAACCCGTCCCCGCGCCGGTAGTTGGAGCTCTGACGATGACTCTCAACCCCCTGCCTCTCAACGCCGCCGTTATGTGTAGACTCATGTGTCCCGCTCCGTTTTACAATGATAATCCACGCACTGCAATCCCCTCGCGTTCAACCATTCGTGCGTATGAGCGGTCGGCCGCTCAGACCCTCAGTTGCGTGTATTGCTGTGAGAATAATCCAACAGATCCAGTGCAATCCGGCGTGTTGCACATGCGCACAGGTTCCCTGTTCAAAGCGGTCGTACCAGCGCAACAGTGTCATCTCAGCGGTCGACCGCTCAGAATATACTTCTTACGTTAATGACAACCCGTCCACCACCAAATTCACTTACAGTGTCCTGGGAATGTCATGTCTGAGCGGTCGGCCGCTCGGAACGCCATTCATTTGTCGTCGCTGCCTGCAGGAGATGTATCTCCGCCCGCCCGCGATGCACGTATAACACCGGTAGTAACAGTCGCCACTGTCCCGCTCGACCGCCTGATACTGACATGCCCTCATTCCATCTCCCGCCCACCGCCGCCTCTCACACAGTGATGCGTCACCCGTCACCGCGAGTGTCATCTCACGTGGTTTTGTTGAGCGCAACCAAGTCTCACGCAGAGCGCCCGCCTATGTTCGCCTTCTCTCTTCCCTCCACCCTGTCATCCCTCTATCGCCTCCCCACACCGCAATGAGCTTCCCCTCGCCCCGCCACCACGCCGGCCATCACGAGGTCCCTGCAGACATCGCAGGTGCTCCCCGAGCTGACAAGATCGCGACGGCGGTGCAACAGGACACCGTCGAACGTCGGTACCCTCCCCTATCTCTTCCTCATGTCGCAACTAATCAACCCTTTACCTTCAGATCCGGCAGGTTTCGTGCTGCGCCCGCGCATGATGTCCGTAACTACACCTGTCAGTCTCACCGCTCTATGTCCCTTACATTTTATTGCAGCGTCCGGTGTACCCATCACGTTCACAGCCGCAGCACTCATCATGCGCTCGCCTTCTTGGGCGAAATAGTCGCTGTCAAGCTCAGCAATACTCTCCACGAGGTACGCTGCCTCCACAGTTACGCCTCCGGTGCCGCTTGTGCTCACCCTGTTCACAACTGCAGCCAATCGCCGAGCTCTCACTCTTGTACACCCGCCAGGACCTCGACACTGAGGTCCTCGCGCCCTCCACCGTCGACAACGGCACAGCCGTCGCAATCCACGGCCAGTACCAGGTCGTCCGCAGCTCCAGCAAGATCCATGTGTACGCAGCCCAGATCACTGAGATCGTACAGGTCGTCCGCCTCGATCTTGCCCTTTTCGGCATGCCCTACATTGCCACTGGCACGCTGTGGCTCCGGGAGGATGTCTCTGTCGATGTTGACCACCACATCTTCAGCGTCAAGCATGTAAGTTCCCGCACGCTTCTCCTCGCAGCTCGCCTCACTCTCTGACTCCTTGTCCTTCCAGGAACAAATGGTCAGCATATGTCGTCGCTCCTGTCGCCGTCAAAACCTCCTCGCCCTCGAGGAGGACGTGCTCAGGTTCTGCGAGCTTTGCCGGAAGTGGTACCACATCGGCTGCGTGCCGCGTCTGCAGACCGTTGCCCACTACCGCACGCAGAACAACCCGTCTCTGCCCGCCTGGGTCACCTGGACACCCCCCGCCAACGCAGAGCGTACTACGGGGCCCGATTTGGCGCCCCTTGTCACGCTGCCGATCCAACGCAACTACCCCGACCTCTTTCCTGCTCGCTCCGTCTCATTTGAGATGTTGCTCGGCCAAGTCCGGCAGGACATCCTCAACCCCCACTGGACATATCCAACCACCGCCGATGACCAGGTCATATACATCCAAGCCCTCGTCCGACGGTTTACGGTTCCCGAGGAGCCGCTCGCTCGGTGGCACGCGCTCGACGACTTCATTAAGCTCATGAAGGTTCCTTTGACAGACCGATATCTCTACCGATGTCCCCGTAGCTCCGAGCATTTCATGTAGTTTTGTTTGTAATATATGTTCGACAAGCATGTAGAAGGCAGTATAATTCGTGATTGCGTCGTCTCGCAGCGGTCGACCGCTCTGAACGCATTCCGACGCGAATACACGAACGTTTGTCTCTGAGCGGACGGCCGCTCAGACCAACTACTCGTCTCGCAGCGGTCGCCCGCTCCGAACAGATTCGGACGCGAATACACGGACGTTTGTCTCTGAGCGGACGGCCGCTCAGACCTACTACTCGTCTCGCAGCGGTCGCCCGCTCCGAACAGATTCGGACGCGAATACACGGACGTTTGTCTCTGAGCGGACGGCCGCTCAGACCTACTACTCGTCTCGCAGCGGTCGCCCGCTCCGAACAGATTCGGACGCGAATACACGGACGTTTGTCTCTGAGCGGACGGCCGCTCAGACCTACTACTCGTCTCGCAGCGGTCGCCCGCTCCGAACAGATTCGGACGCGAATACACGGACGTTTGTCTCTGAGCGGACGGCCGCTCAGACCTACTACTCGTCTCGCAGCGGTCGCCCGCTCCGAACAGATTCGGACGCGAATACACGGACGTTTGTCTCTGAGCGGACGGCCGCTCAGACCTACTACTCGTCTCGCAGCGGTCGCCCGCTCTGAAGAGATTCGGACGCGAATACACGGACGTTTGTCTCTGAGCGGACGGCCGCTCAGACCTCCTACTCGTCTCGCAGCGGTCGCCCGCTCTTAACAGAATCGGACGCGAATATACAGACGTTTGTCTGTGAGCGGACGGCCGCTCAGATCTCCTACTCGTCTCGCAGCGGTCGCCCGCTCTTAACAGACTCGGACGCGAATACACAAAGATTCGCCTCTAGCTGAACGCCTCCCCATGTGGTTACGACCCGTCTCCCAGCGGCCGCCCGCTCTCCACGCATTCCGTCGCGGCTATAACGTTTCATACCCTGGCCCAATTGCCAACTAGTACATTGCAATCCATACCTACCTGAACTCTATACTACCCGAGCTATTAGATGACGTGGTCGGGATGACGGGGGCACTGGTACAGCATCTTCTCACCAAGGTTCACCTGCGTCAGGTACTCGATGAACCGGTCGATGTGCGGACTGCGGACGTCCGGACGCAGTAGTGTCGGCACCAGCAGGGAGTCCACGAAGGCTCGGTATGCTCGTTCGCTGGGCGGAATGGCGAAGCCCGGCCGCTTCGCCGCATCCCGCAACTTGCTGAGAAACAGCTCCGCCGTCAATATGTGGTGGGGCGATACCTCAGGATAGCATCTCCGGATCGGTGTCGTGATCAGCCCCAGGAAGTGTCGGTACACCTGCGGGGGAACCGGTTCCTCTGTGTCCCACAATACCCATGCCGGAAAGTCCGTGTACGGCTCCTTCGCGTGTTCCTCGCGATAGAACTCCACCGTATTCCGCTGCTCCAAGCAGCTCTCGTGGAACCACTGCCGGCAGTCCTCGCACCACCGGACAACGTCGTCCGCGGCAGAGTACGCCCGCATCTTCGTGCATTGCGCCGCACAGAACGGCGCCACCGCCTGCTCAGACACATCTGCGTCAGCACGCTGTAGCCTTAACGACATCTGAACGCGAGCACACGTTCTAACTCACCTTCGCAGCACGTAGCATTTTCGTCTTCTTGTTGAGCGATATAACCTCTATCTCCACGTCCGCGCGGTACCACCGCGTATGTGCCAGGACCAGCGGGAACGAAATCTTGGTCGCCTCGAGCAACGGTACGTGCTCAAGCCCGATGACTTGCGTCACATGAATGTGTTCGCTGTCCGTGGCGAGCACGCACTGGTGCAATCCCTGAATCGCTGCCTTCGTTTCCGTTCGGCACGAGCTCCCCGCCAGGTTTGACACGTCGAGATCGTCGCGCACGTAGAATGGCCGCACTTTGAGAAACGGCTGACAGTACATCCACCGTCAGCATCACGGACGTCCCTTCTCATTCCGTACTCACCTCGCGGAGCCGCCGAAGTACGAGGGGTTGCTCCACCAGGGCGTAGAACACGATTGCGTGGTCCGTCTGCGGATGTCGCCCTTGCTTGCACAACACCCTGCAGCATTCGATGTCAGTAATCGCCTCATCATCTCCCCGCTTACTCCCTCAGCACGCACACCATGTCTTTTGTGATTTCGAATCCAGCAGGGTCTGTATAATCGGTCAGTGTGCACCCATGCACGGACGGTCAGGAAAACTTGCGTTGTACCGATGGCACTTCCTCCGCCGTGCGGACCTTCTCCGGGACCCTCGTTATCGACGGCACAGTCGTCTCGAAGTGGCGGCCATAGTCTGCGAGCGTCGGAGGAGGCATGGTAGTCGAGGTGGACGTTCGTACTAGAGCGAGACGATGCGGAGATAGAACAACCTACGCGGACCTTACTCGTCGCGTCCTTGCGGGATCCGATAAGGTTTCACGTGCATTCCATCGCGATAAGAACACCGGGTTTCTCAGCCCCCATTGAGGCACGCTCTGCACTCGCCTGAGCCGCCGTTTGTGTCAGTACAGTCGTACGGCGTACCAAGTGATTGCACGGCTCTGCTGTGCTGAATAAGTACCTTACACCCCCGGCAGCTAAGCGGGCGGTCGTTAACAATACGGGAGCGATGCACTCTCGCGAGCGGTCGGCCGCTGACTGCGTATCATCTCTGGTGCCCGTACCCTTCACCGGACACTCAACACGCGTCCGGCGCCGTGTCGCGAGCGGCGGGAGATACCTGACCGACGTACGTTCGTGGGCGGCCGACCGCTCAGAACATACCGTCGAAGGCGTAGGCGAAGTATCACGCTGCTCTGTTTACCCGTCCTGCAGTCCGTCGCAAGCAGCGGGAGATACGGGAGCGATGCACTCTCGCGAGCGGTCGGCCGCTCACTGCGTATCATCTCTGGTGCCCGTACCCTTCACCGGACACTCAACACGCGTCCTGCGCCGTGTCGCAAGTGGCGGGAGATACCTGACCGACATACGTTCGTGGGCGGGCGACCGCTCAGAACGTACCGTCGAAGGCGTAGGCCCAGTATCACGCTGATCTGTTTACCCGTCCTGCGGTGCGTCGCAAGCAGCGGGAGATACGGGACCAATGTGCTCTCGCGAGCGGTCGGCCGCTCACTGCGTATCATCTATGGTGCCCGTACCCTTCACCGGACACTCAACACGCGTCCGGCGCCGCGTCGCGAGCGGCGGGAGATACCTGACCGACATACGTTCGTGGGCGGGCGACCGCTCAGAACATACCGTCGTAGGCTTAGGCGCAGTATCACGCTGCTCTGTTTACCCGTCCTGCCGTGCGTCGCAAGCAGCGGGAGATACGGGACCAATGTGCTCTCGCGAGCGGCCGGCCGCTCAGACTGTAGCATCGAAGAAGCAGGCGTAGTACCATTTTGTGGTGCACTTCTCCTGACATCCGCGCCTTGCCCGAGCGACTGACCGCTCCGCGGGTTCGTGCGTCTCATGCCCGAATGAACCATGACTGGCGCATATGTGGCCCTGTACATCCGTGCATCTACGTGCTAAGCGCCCGCCCGTACGGAACATTCTCAATGCACGTAACACTCTCTTCAGAGACCAGGTATGCGAGCCTGAGGGAGCAAGCAGGTTCTCGTACTCAAGAGTGGGACACTGCAGCACGACTGCAAGTCATGGTTGGCAAGTGCTTAGATTCTGCATATCATTTTGTATCTGATGCACAGGCTTGACAGGCAAATCAGGAGCTGCCATGCCATAAACAAGGAGCCTGTTTAAAGGACCGCCCTGAGGGCTCGACTTGTGCTTGACCTATCCTCGAGCCGACCCCTCCCCCACTTGAAAGCTGTTATGCCTCCAAGTCACCAACTCTCTGACTTCACTGCTCTCGTTTGTCTTACATGTGTTGCTATTGTCTATTATCTCCACACCTGACCGCTTTTCTACCTAACCTATAAGTTTCCGCCTGACTCCGGTTTCTGACCACCTTTATGGTCGTGCTTAGATCTCGGGCCTGATCTCGTGTTACACCACCAACTAGGACTCCCAGCTCAATCTATTCTGTTCACTCTTCTCTCATAGTCCGATCGCTGTTACATCCCGTGCCTCCAAGACACCAACTCCCATTCAGACCTCCATCGGACTCCAGAACTTCAGTTCGTCTTACAAGTGTTTCTATTGTCAACCACCTTTCTGCATTCTACTTGCTTACTTTGTCCCGGAATCTGGTCTTACTGCTCCTGCTTGTACCCGCCTGTGTTTTCTTTTTCTGCCTGACTCTGACTCCACTTGTATCCATCCCCATGCTGACCTCGATTGTATCCGCCTCCAGTCCACAGTTACTGTACTTTGTATTGGCCGATCACTAGCTTCCACCTGACTATGGTTCCTGACCTCCTTTAGTTATGTCTTCGCTACTCCTCTCCGGCCTCTCGGACTTTACAGTCTTTACTATATAAGCTTTTGTGTAGCCACACTGAGACCTCAGTTCCGACCGGAATTCTGACCTCTGACTCCGACTTCTGCTTGACTCTTTCCCTCTGGCTTGATTACTCTTCTGCTTGGTATTAACTCTTGCTTATCTTCTTATGCATTGCTTGCTCTGGTATAAACTCTGCATCTCTTGTCTGTCCTGCTCTGGTATCCGGATCTCTTGTCTGTCCTAAATTGGAGACCTTCGTGGATCCCCAAGCCATTGTTCAATAGCTTTGCCCCAAAGTCCTCATCTCCGTGCGCATCCTTCTGGACTTCGTAACTCTGGACTTCATCCGAACCTCATCTCAGCACGCACAGATTTAACAGGATGGCTATCATTGGTTCCCGGTGGGGTACAAGATGAAAACGGGACACAGAAAGCATTACACAGGGCTCATGATCCTAAGAAAACATGCGAGCATGAGTGGGGACGACAACAAGGGAGCGCATGAGAACACAAGACTTTAAAATGAGGACTACGCATGTATACAATCAGTAGACACAGTGAATAAAGGTCTTTGGGATGGTCTGAGCTGCACAGGACCAGGATCAGACAGACTGCACCTCCATACGACTGGTGCTGTGGTGATACGCCGACTATAGGATCTATAGTTCGGCAAAGGCGACAGCATTGGCGAATTGAGATCTGGCGGTGTTGGCGACGCAGGACTTGTTTGATCCTCCTCGGAAGTCCCGTCGAGAGGCCTTCACCACCGCTAACCGCTCCAGCAAAGAGCAGAACACGCTGGCGGAGTTGAGGATAGCAGCGAGGAAAGAGGGCATATTCGGGGGCCGGGCAGTGCCAACTGGCAGTACCGAGGCTCAATAGCGGTACAGGGTCTGGTATGATGTCCCGTGATGTCGAAGGAAGTCTGAGCTGTCGCTCAAAGACTTGTGATAGAAGCATTGCTGTTTAAACCAGGTAACACTTTCATCCACTTCATGCCCATCGCGATAACATGAAGAACGGGCTGGAGTGGCCGGAACTCCATGGGCGCCTACGAGGTTTGCATGGGATATGTGGGCGGGCGTACCTGCCGGTCCCTCGCATTTGATTATAAACTTGTCAACCTACGGAAGAATCGGCATTGTTCGCGACGAGTCATCTGTCTGAAGCAACGCATTGAGGCGAGGATGTCGCCCACCGTCGCCGGGGCATCGCTCGAGCGGTCGACCGCTCATCCGTCTGCAGCAATGGATTCCGGCGAGGGAGTCCCCAGTCGTCGCCGGAGCATCGGGCGAGCGGTCGACCGCTCGCGACGGACGCTGTCGCTGTTGTCGAGCGGTCGCCCGCTCCCGACGACTCATCCGTCTGAAGCAATGCGATGGTGCGAGGATGTCGCCCGCCGTCGCCGGAGCATCTCTCGAGCGGTCGACCGCTCGATACGAGTCATCCGTCTGAAGCAATGGATTCCGGCGAGGGAGTCCCCAGCCGTCGCCGAAGCATCCGGCGAGCGGTCGACCGCTCGCGACGGACGCTGTCGCTGTTGTCGAGCGGTCGCCCGCTCCCGACGACTCATCCGTCTGAAGCAATGCGATGGTGCGAGGATGTCGCCCGCCGTCGCCGGAGCCTCTCTCGAGCGGTCGACCGCTCGATACGAGTCATCCGTCTGAAGCAATGGATTCCGGCGAGGGAGTCCCCAGCCGTCGCCGAAGCATCGGGCGAGCGGTCGACCGCTCGCGACAGACGCTGTCGCTGTTGTCGAGCGGTCGCCCGCTCCCGACGACTCATCCGTCTGAAGCAATGCGATGGTGCGAGGATGTCGCCCGCCTTCGCCGGAGCACCGCTCGAGCGGTCTACCGCTCGCGACGGACACACCGCCCGCGAGACGAGTGACATGCGGCACTCAAAGGCGTTCAGCACAGGACGTGTCGAGCTGCATATTTTTTGGAGGCGCAAGAAAGTTACATCTCATCTCATTGTATACTAAAGTACAACAGGACGCAAGGACAAGAACGGTTGACTAGATATAGTGCGTGTCATCGAAAGGGCAAAGATAAACCTTACGCTCGGACAAGGGGTTATTGGTCGCTACGTTGAGGTAGCTCATCGCTGCAGTCAACGTGTCGTCGTCTCCGGGGGGGACGACGCACCCTGCGAGCCGGTCCTCTAGGTGATTGGACCAACTGGGTTCCGCGAACGAGAACGCATATCTCCCTGCAACCAGGTCATTGCGAAGGGAGATCAGAAATGATTCCAATGATACCGCCCACTGCGGACTCCCGGGGAGAGTGCCGTCGTTATTGCCGCGTTCGATCGGCAAGGTTATCATGCTCACAGCCTCGCCGACCGTTGTGTGGTCGACCAGCGCAGGGTTACACTGCGGGCCGGGCCAGGTGATCCAAGAGGGCAACTTGAATCCGTTGTCGCCTGAGCGAAGGCCTTGGACAGTCCCGAGGGGCGTGCCGAGACACTGAGTATGGAACCAGTGTGCGCACTCTGGACAGAAACGGGCCGTCTCTCTCTCCGGGAGATAGAGCCCTTGTTTTGCACAGTCTCCGTGACAGAAGCGGCGCGAGACCTATGTAGAGCGATGAAGTTGGTCATCTCCTTGTGCGGGATGGCGCGGGCTCACCTGAATAGCGACAGGCTCGTCGGAGAGAGGTTTCTCGTTCGCCGTGTTGACGGCAATGTCTTCGCGGAGCCAGAACTGAGTAGGGTCAACGAAGGGGAAGTTGGCGGCGTCGAGAGTCATGCGTGCGACGTGAATGACTTCGAGAATATCGGTGGAGTAGCAGCGAACCATCGCATTGCTGCGAATCAACTGCTTTTTGCCTGTGAGGGCAGCAGCGTCCCCCGCGGCGTGCTCCGTATACTGTACGCCTAGTGACAGGTCCCGTGCAGTATAGAGGACGCGGAGCACAACATAGTATACCTACGGCACAGAGGACACTACAGTTAGCGACGATGAGTCTCACTGCGCGCGAGATGAGGACGTACGTCGTGATCTTCTGCGTCCTGGTTTATCTCATCGACCTCTCCTATCCAGGACATGAGGGTTCCTATCGTCTGTGAGCGTCGCAATAGGATGCGAAGGCTGTGAAATGTGAGTATCACGCTGTGAGTGACGCGCGGATGGAGGCTACCATTGTCCCTGCCGCACGGAAACCTGGGCCCCGCATGATGCTGCCAGAAAATGCTGAGGATGCGTGGGATGCGGAACAGTATTCGCAATGACTCACCTTGAACGTTGATCTCGTCGACCCGGTGCCCATGGAGGCGTTGTTGAACCGCGCGACGCTCTGCGTCGCTTTTCACCCTTGCGCGTCGATGCGCGTCAGTGGCGATGCGCAGGTTGGTATTGTATGTGCGAACACGCTTGGGTGCGCCGGAGCTCTTCATGATGCGCGCGGGCTCTGCGTTGGGGTCGTTCCAGATGAGTTCGATGGACGCGAAGAGCGGCGGCGGCGGGGCGGGAGTCCCGTGGAAATTTTGAGCGAAGCTCGGGCGAGACGTCAGCCACTCAGGTCCGCTGCGCGCTCATGAAAGACAATCTCGATCGCGGTAGGCCGGACGGGAGCTATTCGCTAGCCGTGCACGAACCCGCGAGCCCAGACAAGAGGAGGTACATTCCTGCGGACAACATGTGAGTAGTCATAAGGGAGTGCAAGTGCGGTGTCTGCCCGCAGAGTATGTCCAATGGCTGATCGCGAGCAGACGGAGATGGAGATGGAATACTGAACCACGTTCGCGAGCGGTCGGCCGCTCAGAACGTCGCCTCGCACGCGTAGATGAGGTATCCGGGTGCGCATCGCATGCGGCAAGTAGTGCATTGCGAGCAACAGATTCTACACGACTCCGGGCTCGCGAGGGGTTAGGATGCGGTTACATTCAGGACGCGGCCACCCGCACATAGGACACCGATGCAGATTGGCGAGCGGCCGGCCGCTCAAAACCTACGCATGGAGGCGTCGGTCCAAGATCTGGGTACTCTCCGCACGCGTGCAGCGGCACGTAGAGAGAACATCGAGATACGGCGAGAGATGCGACGCATGTACGATCGCGAGCGGTCGCCCGCTCGACAACATACCTGGCGAGTCTGGCACATCGGGCCGGCTTTATACACATGTCAGAGCGACTTCATTGTTTTGACTCAATTCATTGGACGACGTGCGAGCGGGTACATGGGCTTGAGCAGATACAACTATGGAACTTGAACGCAAACTACATTTGATAGCGTACCTGTACACAGGGAAGCCGAGCGACTCAGAGAACGTGATGGTCGCGGCGGGGGCACTGGTAGATGGCCCGCTCGCTCATCGGGATGTGCGCCAGCCAATGGATGGCGGCGGTGGCCTCGCGGAGACTTGGCTCGTGGTTCTCAAGCAGGTTCGACTTCAGGACATTCTGCAGCATGAGTTCGGCCTCGCCGGGGGTGGCCGGGGCCTGGAAGCGGTGGGACCGCACGGCCTGGCGTAGGGCGATGGTGAACGTCTCGAGCGAAAAAAGCGGGTGCGCGCCGGGGGGTCCCGCGAGGTACCCGCGCTGAATCGGCAACGTGACGAGGCTCTCGAGGTAGTTGGCGACGTGCGGCGGGGTGTTCGCGGGGGCCCTCCACATGATCCAACTGGGAGGTTCGGAGCCTGGGGCGTACGTCGCCGCGCGGATGCTGGCGACGGTACCGACCTGCCGCATGCAGCGGATGTGATACCACCGCGGGCAGTGGGTACAGTAGCGGAGCTGCTGCTCTTCCGGGTAGTACAACCTCCCGGAGACGCAGCGGTCGCTGCTGCAGCACGCGAGGCCTTGCTGCAAAGTGAAAACCGGTCAGTGCTATCAATCAAGCACGGATGTCGGGAGTTACTCACCTTGTCGATGGCGAAAAGAATGGATCCTTGCACCTTCGGGCCCTGGGCAACGCAGACATCTTCGCGAATCCATCGCGCGTTGTGGGTGAGGATGGGGAGAGTGGTGCCATCGAGGGTGACGCGTGCGACGTCCGTCAGTGGGGCGATAATGTTCTCGATGAAGATGATATCATCGTAGTCTCCGAGGACGACCTGGTGCCTGCCCTGGACCAGGGGAATGGTGTTCGGGTTCCGCGAGCTGAGAGCGAGGTACGGCGTGTCGAGGTCCTCTCGCGAGTATAACGCCCGCACTTTGACGAGGGCCTGATGCGCCCGATTTATTAGCAATCGAAACGCAGGGTGGGATCGAACTGAGGCTCACCTTGCGATAGAATCTGCTCTCGAGGACCTCCGTGACCATCGCGTCGTAGTTGACGACATGGAGCGTGCGCGAGTGCCTAGCACCCCGCACACGGACCCTGGAAATTCGGGGCGTAAGCTCACATTGCCCGCGCTCGAGAACTACGCAGAGGAACGCACAGCGTTCCGACCTCAAGCACGTATCCATGCGCGTCTGTCGCGGTTAGGTGTGAGCGCTGTCATGTAAACACCAGCGCGGCGGCGACGTACGTGTGTGGGGCACGGGGGCGCGCACCGCGTTCTGCTTCATCTTTGCAGAGACCTCGTCCCGGACACCGACGTGTTCGTCCAATTTGGCGTCGATTTCGCGCTGCTCTTCCTCGGGATCGTAATCGGCAGGGTAAGAGACCGAGCTGGATGCGCGCGAAGCAGGCACGCGGATGGTGAGGGGACTGTTCGAGGATCGGGACATGGTGGCGCGGGAGGACTTGAGATGCAACGACCGAGTCGCGAGTGAGAGGAGAAAGAGACGAGAGTCGGAGGAGGCAGCACTGCGCCCACGCATTTATAGACTGGCGCTCCCCCTGGAAGGCCCGAGGGGACCCAGCAAGGTAGTCTTCACTTGGCTTCGTGAACCCAATTGACTATACTAGGGATATACTCGTCACACTGTCGCTGGAAGGGAATTCCCGTGCCTTGCTGTGCATTCCCAGATACACGGCACTCCGAGCGGGCGACCGCTCGGAAGCCGTGATCGCCCCCACAGAGAGATACGTCTAAGAATACTACCGGTGTTAACGCGGTCCCACTACGAGCGGGCGACCGCCCGCGTTGTGGAATTGCTCTGTATGTTTGTGTTCTCAGAGGGCACCTGCCCGCAAACCCCTGTGGCCGGGTAGTCGGGCAGCTATGCGGCTGCTCGCTAACCACTCATCTAAGGGCATGGCGTGAAGAGCTGGAGATAACGAACCAAATAACGAGTCAGGTCATTGGATCTCAGGTACGCGCACGGCATTAGAGGACACACAGCCTAGGGTCGGCACCGTGTCGCGAGCAGCGGGAGATATGCGACCGATGTGCGTTTGTGGGCGGGCGACCGCTCAGAACGTAGCATCGACGGTGAATGTGCGGTGTGGTGGTGTGCCGAGCTCGGGTCCGACAGCGTGTCGCGAGCAGCGGGAGATAGATGGCTGAAGTACGTTTCTGAGCGGGCGGCCGCTCAGAACGTAGCATCGACGGCGAATGTGCGATGGGCTGGTGTGCCGAGCTCGTGTCCGACAGCGTGTCGCGAGCAGCGGGAGATAGATGGCTGAAGTACGCTTCTGAGCGGGCGGCCGCTCAGAACGTAGCATCGACGGCGAATGTGCGATGGGCTGGTGTGCCGAGCTCGTGTCCGACAGCGTGTCGCGAGCAGCGGGAGATAGATGGCTGAAGTACGCTTCTGAGCGGGCGGCCGCTCAGAACGTAGCATCGACGGCGAATGTGCGATGGGCTGGTGTGCCGAGCTCGTGTCCGACAGCGTGTCGCGAGCAGCGGGAGATAGATGGCTGAAGTACGCTTCTGAGCGGGCGGCCGCTCAGAACGTAGCATCGACGGCGAATGTGCGATGGGCTGGTGTGCCGAGCTCGTGTCCGACAGCGTGTCGCGAGCAGCGGGAGATAGATGGCTGAAGTACGTTTCTGAGCGGGCGGCCGCTCAGAACGTAGTGTCGAAGGCCCCGGCGTAGTGTCGGTGTGAGATTTGGTCGCATCGTGTGCGGCGTACCGAGCAGCGATAGAAACATTCCCTATGTACGCTGGCGAGCGGACGTCCGCTCGACAGCATCCTTCGTATAATCCGCCCCGTTCCTCCGCATTGTCACTCTCTCGCGAGGCGATATCAGACTCGTGCTATGCATTTCCATTGACAGGTTACTCGAGAACTATTACTTATCATCGTCAGATCGAGCGGCAGCATTTTGGTACATTATAACTACATACATGCGATACCATTTGCGTACATACATTCGTCGGTCCGTTACGGTTCAAAGAAGATGGTGGTTGCGGCGGGGGCACTCGTAGATCGCCCGCTGCCCCATCGGCACGCGCGCGAGCCAGTGGAGGGCCGCGGTCGCCTCGCGGAGGCTGAGATCGTTGTTCTCGAGCAGTGTCGTCTTGAGCAGAGTCTGCAGGACGACCTCCGCCTCGGTGGTCGTCGTGGGCGCCTTGAAACGACGAGACTTCACCGCGTGCCGTAACGCGATGCTAAACATCTCGAAGGACAGCAGCGGGTGGGCACCGGGGGGTCCGAGAAGGTATCCACGCTGAATGGGGAGGGTGACGAGGTGTTCGAGGTCGCTCGCGACGTGAGATGGGGTACTAGCGGGGGCCTTCCAAACGATCCAGCTCGGCGGCTCGGAGCCCTGGGCGTAGGTGAGAGAGCGGATGCTGGCGACGGTACCGATCTGCCGCATGCAGCGGACATGGTACCACCGCTCGCAGTGCGTGCAGTAGCGGAGCGGCTGCTCCTCCGGGTAGTAGAACGTCCCGGAGGTGCAATGCTCGCTGCTGCAGCACGCGACGCCTTGCTGCAAAGACCGAATCAATTATGAGAACGGTTAGTTTCGCACGAAAAAATGAAGAGACTCACGTCGTCGACGCCCAAAAGGACGCAATTCCTGACCTTGTTGGCCTGGGCGACGGTGACGTCTTCGCGGATCCACCTTGCGCTGGGAGTGAGGAACGGCAGGTTGACGCCGTCGAGGCGGACGCGCGCGATGTCGGTGAGGGGGGCGATGATGTTCTCTAGGAGGACTATCTCGTCGAAATCTCCAAGGACGACTTGCTTCTTGCCCTGCACCAGTCGGATGATGCTGGGGTGCCGCGACTTCGGGCTGATGTACGCCGTCTCGAGGTCTTCGTACGAATACAACGAGCGTACTTTGACGAGGGGCTGTTGGGGCGACAAGGTAAGTACATTCCACCGCGGCTACGGCTCGCGACACACTCACCTTGCGCTCGCTCCTGCTCTCGAGCTGCTCGACGACGATCGCGTCGTAGTTGACGACGTGTAGTGTCCGCGGGTGCCTGGGTCCGCGCACGCGGACTCTGGAAAACCGAAACTTTGGTCAGCACGGAGCGCATGCAACGGGCGCAGTGAGATGGTACGCACAGGCCGCCTGTCTCAATCACGAATCCTCCGGATCTGAGGGCGCGGGTGTCAGCGAGCGGCGCGCAGATAGCGGCGTGAGGTACACTTACGCGTGTGGGGGACGAGCATGGGGACCGCGTTCTCCCCAAGGACGAGGAAATTTCGTCGCGGGGGCCGACGCGCTCGTCCAATTTGGCATCGTGGGCGCGCTGCTCCTCATCGGGTTCGTACATGACGGTCGCTGCGGACGTTGCCATCGACGTTGACATGACGCTGGATGAGCGAGTGGCCGGCAGGCGGATGGTGAGTCGGTTGTTCGACGATTCCGACATCTTGATGTGGACGAGTTAAGATGGAAGCAGAGGTTCGCGAGGGAGAGGAGACAGAGACGAGAGTCTGAGGAGACAGCGCGCTGCATGGCGCACTTATACGCTGGCGCCGACCCTGCAGGGACACCAGGCTGCCGCAGCTGCACCCTTCACCTGGCCTCGAGCACCATGTCACCTATATAAGGCAATCACCCGTCACATTGTAGCAGGCAATTACGGGCCCGCTCTCGTGCACACAGGCTTGTGAGCGGTCGACCGCTCCGGAGCAGTGATAGGGAATAAGTGATAGGGAATAAGTGATACACTTGGAATCACTCCAAGCACATCTGACGATGAGCGGCCGACCGCTCAATGGCTATGCAGCACCTCATTATGACGGTTGCCCGCTCACCCTGCGGGGCCGCAGCACCTCATCGTATGACGGTCGGTGACCCGCTCACCTCTGCGGTGCGTCGCGAGCAGCAGGAGATACACGTGCCGATCCTGTTCGTGAGCGGTCGGCCGCTCGAAACGTAGCGTCGGTAGGACAGGGGCCGTATCAGGGACCTCTTTGCTCGTATCGCGCGGTGCGTCGCGAGCAGCAGGAGATACACGGCCGATCCTGGTTCGTGAGCGGTCGGCCGCTCGAAACGTAGCGTCGGTAGGACAGGAGCCGTATCAGGGACCTCTTTGCTCGTATCGCGCGGTGCGTCGCGAGCAGCAGGAGATACACGACCGATCCTTGTTCGTGAGCGGTCGGCCGCTCGAAACGTCTCTTCAAAGATGTAGATGGGTCGTCACGACGTGCTCTGTATGACTTTCGACTGCCTCGGACGATACAGACGGTGTCTACTAGGGCCGACGACGAGCGGGCGCCCGCTCGCGATGTACAATCGTGCTGTACGTGTGTGATTTGTAGCACTCTCCCGCTCGTAATGCCTTGGATAAGTTCGTCCCGGGCCGTGGAGCGGCTGACCGCTGCGAGAGCGCCTCTCGTAGTAACCTCCGGCTTAACAGTAAACTTAATGGAATTACCACAGAGGCGGAACATTAACGAACGGTGTTGTATGTGCCAATATACACGCCGGTCACAAGCGCCCAACCGGTTCCGGTAAGTAATTGTAAGCACAGTGAGCAGCGAGCCAAATCTCACCCGTTACAGTAAGACAGCCCGTGGCTTCAATATGACTAGTTTATTACCCGTGGCTTTGCCCCGAAAATGAGCCTGTGGCTCAACACTACGTAGCTTCGCCGCTGGCTGAGCTGTGCTCACAGATATTCAATCACACCATCTGCATGAAGCAAGCTGACAGGTGCATTAGTGGGGTGATTTCCAAGGCATTCAGTAAACCAAAAGTAACCCTGTTTGGATAACTCAATAAGCCAAACCTGTCCCGGTAAGGAACGGTTCACCCCGATAGGCAACATGAAACCCATTGCAGTAATTGATTGCTTGTTTGCCTAATAATCCTGTGAGCCAAATCTAACCCGCTGCAGTAAGCAATTGCTTACCTGGATAAAAGCACGTTGCTTCATCCCAAAAACTTAGCATCAGGGCTCCTCAGACACAATCAAGGGCAAAGACAGTCTAACTGAGAGGCCTCCAGGTTGTCTGAACATCCAGTGTGCCTTGATCAGTGAGACAGGACAATAGAATCCGTTAGTGGGAACCATTGGAACTGATACTTACCGGTCGCCCGTTCATAGGTCTAAATACTTATATTTGCAGAGATCTGATAACAATCCGTTGCAGTAAGTAATTATTTAGTAGCCTCCAATCTCAAAAGCAGGCTGTGAAATTCGATGTTCACTTCTTCAAAACTCAAGCATAAATTCCTAACAGCGGGACACTTCGCTAACCTTGGCATAAGACACTCAGGATTCGGGGGCCTGGCAGACTCGGCCAGACACCCAGGGCGCCTCGCAAGCTCGGCACAGAGGCCCAGTGACCTCGCAAGCTTGGCGGCAACAGCACACATGGCAGCCATGTGGGACCCCCTGCTGCGCCATTAGTTATAGATGCATGCCACGAATTTAGCGTTAACAGTGACAGCGAAACACCTCGGAGAACTCGGTGCAAGACAATCCAACCAGGATGACCTGTGGCTCAGCAACATTTGTTGTTGAAATACGGCTTGACTTTGCTATGTGGAAGGGTACTTGGAGGCCAATCGAACCCATTAGTAGCAGCCATTGCAACCAATAGTTTCTCATCGCCTGTTCATAGTCTAAATACTTATCTTTGCTCAACCGGATAACGACCTGTTGTGGTAAGTAAGTGAGTAACCTCATATCTCGAAGGCAGCCTATAAACTTTGATGTTCACCGCTCCAAACTCCGCACCTCACTTGTGCCATTGACAGCAGGACACCTTGCAAAGCTCGGCATAAGACACTTAGGATTTGGAGGTTCAAGTGGGCAATGTAAGATGCACAAGAGATCCAGAATTTATAACTGGAGCAGGCTACAAGTAAGAAGAAAAGCAAGAGTGGGGATGTGCAAGGCCCGGTGGAAGGGTTATATTTTCATCAGGTTCAAAGCGGTACAGTGCGTCAAGGTACGTTACGGTGTGTTGCGGCTGAGGTGTGTTAACGTTAGGGTGTGTTGGGGCTGAGGCGTGCTAATGTTACGGTACGTTAGGGTTGCAGACTTAGAACGTTACGGTGCGTTGTGGCTGGGTGCAGACTTAGAACGTTACGGTGCGTTGGGGCTGAGGCGTGCTAACGTTACGGTACGTTAGGGTTGCAGACTTAGAACGTTACGGTGCGTTGTGGCTGGGCGTGCTAACGTTACGGTACGTTAGGGTTGCAGACTTAGAACGTTACGGTGTGTTGCGGCTGAGGCGTGTTAACGTTAGGGTGTGCGGCTGAGGCGTGTTAACGTTAGGGTACGTTAGGGTTGCAGACTTAGAACGTTACGGTGCGTTGTGGCTGGGGCGTGCTAACGTTACAGTACGTTAGGGTTGCAGACTTAGAACGTTACGGTGTGTTGCGGCTGAGGCGTGTTAACGTTAGGGTGCGTTGCGGCTGAGGCGTGTTAACGTTAGGGTGCGTTAGGGTTGCAGACTTAGAACGTTACGGTGCGTTGTGGCTGGGGCGTGCTAACGTTACAGTACGTTAGGGTTGCAGACTTAGAACGTTACGGTGTGTTGCGGCTGAGGCGTGTTAACGTTAGGGTGCGTTGCGGCTGAGGCGTGTTAACGTTAGGGTGCGTTAGGGTTGCAGACTTAGAACGTTACGGTGCGTTGTGGCTGGGGCGTGCTAACGTTACGGTACGTTAGGGTTGCAGACTTAGAACGTTACGGTGCGTTGTGGCTGAGGCGTGCTAACGTTACGGTACGTTAGGGTTGCAGACTTAGAACGTTACGGTGCGTTGGGGCTGAGGCGTGCTAACGTTACGGTACGTTAGGGTTGCAGACTTAGAACGTTACGGTGCGTTGTGGCTGGGTTATGAGACCTTCCAGGGAGCCCAGGGGAAGGTCTCTGGTGGCAAGGGGTCGGGGTAAGGCAGCGGGGGTTAGCCCTAGGACGGGGTTTCGAACCCTAAATTAGGGTCAGTTCCCCGGGGGGGGGGCGGGTCCCACTTGTGAGGAGCACAAGTCTAGCGTGCGCTGAGATGGGTGATAGGCGGGGTCGCACTTTGCGACCCCGCCTATCACCCACCTGGCGCGCTAGACTTAGGCTCCGAGCAGGTGGGACCCGATCTGCTTGGGGGGCCGAGAAGGTAATGAGAGGAACCCTCTGAAAGATGAATGGAAATGTGATACATTGCCGGCCCGCCTTCGCGTTCAGTTGGGCGCACACAGCGCGTGGCGGGCAGCGTTAGCATCTAGCGCCCAGCACGCGTGCGGGATGGGATGTGGTGCATGCCAGGGTACGTGCGTGCGGGGCGCACACAGCGCGTGGCGGGGAAGGGGAGCATCAAGCGCCCGGGAGGTGGTGCGTGCCGCGGAGCGTGCGTGAGGAGCGCAAGGAGGATCTAGCGCCCACCGCGTGTGCGAGAGGTGGTGCATGCCGGGGTGGGTGCGGGAGGGGCGCACACAGCGCGCGGCGGGTAAGCGTAGCATACAGCGCCATTCGTCGGCGGCTGCGGAGCCACGTCCGCGCGTGCGCGGCGCATGGGCGCGGTGGGTTGGGTATGTACGTCGCCGACGCGCGCGGAGGAGGCCACGCGCCGACCCTCGCCACGCGCGGGCGCGAGGTACGCTCACGCCGGTGGACAGCAGACAGCCCAACCACGCCGCTGCGCGGGCCGCACCTACGCGTGCATTGCGCTAGGTACAGAAGTCCAGTGCGGGTGGCCTTAGTGTTGTGCCATCACCTCGGCAACTGAGTGTTAGGGTTGGCCTAATCTTGCTTGGTCGAGCAATATTAGCGTGGCTAAGATGTTTCGCAGCATCATACAATACAAGCTGCAGGCGAGGCGGCGCCCCATGGCCGATTCCGCCTGCCGCCATCTGGCACGCTAGGGACTTGGTATGGGTGCGGGTGAAAGATAGCCCAACGGGGATGCATGCGTTAGCGACGCAGGGGCTGGCAGGCGGATGTTCGACCTTATAATTATAAGAGGCCAGTGCCATTGCTGTCAAAGGTAAAATTTCCTCGTCATCTGACCCCAGAGGGGGTAAAAGGCCTGTCAAAAGTTGCCTTAGGGGTGAGGGGGGTGGCCCTGTTACAGGGGGGAATATCGCGCTTTGCCGGCCGGGTGGGGTGCAGCGTGCGTGCATGAGGGACGGGCCCGCGGTCGAGAAGGATATGCCTTGGCGGCGCCTTGCACGGGCGCGACGTACGCTCATGCGGCTGGCCAGCACCGCCTGGTGTCTACAGTCCATACGCCCCCCGGGCCGCCAGTGCGCGCACATCGTGCAACATTCGGAAGTCCAGTGCAGGAGGCCTTTGTGTGAATGCCATGGTGTTTCATCACCTCTGTGGAGTGTTGGGTTGGCCTAATCTTGCTTAATCGAGCCATATTAGCGCGGCTGGAATGTTTTCCAGGACATAGCCTGGAATCCGGAGGATCATACAAGCCGCTAGGGAGTCGATCGTGGGGTGCAAAATTTCTGGACAACTTTCTGCCAGGCGGGAGAGGAGGTACATAAGGTGCGGCGGACGTCTCAAACGCAAACGAGGACCACTTTTTCCCCCGAGGGAATCTCTCTGCTTCTTCGCCGCCATGGCTCCGCGCACATCTATGCTCTCAATATTCCTCGAGCTTGCTACCGCGGCTGGCTCGGACCCCAAGGACCCCGCCCCGTGGTGTTACGCTAAATGGATGACGGCGGGCTCTGGGAAGGTGCCCCCCTTCCACCCGGGGTACCCTGCCCCTGAGGACCCCAATGAGCGACGGCACCAAGAAGCGATGGTGGACCTGGTTCGTCGATACCGGGCGGCAGGACAAGGGAAGGGGACCAGCGAACAGGATGCCCGCGAAGCCATCCTCCAGGGCAATGTCGCGGATGCGAAGGCCAGGCTGCAGAGGTGGTTGGACTGCGACACCAAGGCATCACTAATCAATTCGCGCTTTGATCGGGTGCTCAGCGACACTGGGATTAGCGTCTATACTGTCGCCCTCCCGAAGCTGACAGGGGTAAGCACGGACTCTTCAAGATTCTACGGGGGCTCACGAGTTACCAGTTGCGTACCCTGGAGGCTGCCAACGCCTACGTGTGCCTGTCCGACCTCGCTCTGGAGTTCTTTGGTGAGGACAGCCTGGACGAGGGTGGCCGTTTCGTCAAACCCGAAATAACTGCGTGGCTTCGTGGGTACCTCACTCTGACGTGGCACCGCTGGCGCAGTTCATTCAACCGGCAGGTGGCAGCCCTTGAAAAGGCGCAGACTGCTTTCCAGGAGCGGCAAAAGGGTGAGTCACAGTCACAGCCGAGAAGAGATAGGCAGGACTGATGGAGACTATGTAGAGATGCAGGAGGAGGATGCCAACCACACCCATGCGGAGGTGAGGGCTTACCTCGCCGCTATGAAAAAGGCGGCCGACCATGTCACGAGGTGGAAAGACGCCATTCCAGAGCGCTACTCGGGGATGGTGGAGTTGTTGAAGACGACCCAAGAGGGCATGGCAGGGGGGCTCGATTCGGACGCATTTAAAAGTGAGCAGATGCAGGTGCTTGGCTCGACAGGCGCGTGTCTAATGGCTTATGAATACTCTAGAGCTACCACTTGCGATACGGGCGGTGTGGCAGTACCTCCCGAACCAAAGGGACATTGAGTCGGCGCGAGCCAAAGTGGCGGAAATGATTCGCGCGATGCAGGACGAGGAGCCGATGGAGGTGCCCAGAGACATGCCATCATGGTCGACCGATGACTGGGATGAGGGCACTGAAGAGTTGGCTGGCCGAACAGTGGCAGAGCTCGCGGGAATGCTGGGGTTGTCGAAGCCGCAAGTCCCCGGCATGGCGAAGAAGGAACACCCTACGTCGGCCCACGACGCTTGGTCAAGGGAAGGAAGGCGCTTGGCTGAGAGCGAAGACGCGGTCGCGCTGGGACTCTTCCCTCACCAGTGGCAAGGGCTTGTAAAGCTGGTCCACAACATGTTGGCAGGGCGTTACACCCTCCTCATGGACGCTGTCGGCGTGGGGAAGATGGCACAGGCCATCTCGACAATCCTCATGTACGAGTGGATCCGCGCGATGCAGGAAGCCGACCAGTTGCCGGCGGTTCTCAGTGAGTGATTTCTCTGAGCTCGAAGCGCTGCGCTGACCCCGCTTGTGCACAGAGGAACTCGTGGGGGAAAGAAGACTCCCAAAGGGGCCCCACGTGGTCGTGCTACCGCCAGGGCTGATCGCGCAGTGGCAGGCCGAGCTGCATCGATTCCTTCCCCCGATGTCCTTCACAATCTTGCCTTACCAGGGCAACTTCAGTGTTAACAACCGCAAGGCGATCTGGGCCCTTGCCCAAACATCACAGGTGCCAGTGATCCTGCTTGTCGCGCAAGGGGCGGTGTCGGAGGATGGCAAAACGGTCCTTTCAGCACCAACGAAGATGAACCAGAGCAACGAGTTCACGGAGCTGAGCCCAAAGAAGACTAAAGTGGGCGTCGCCTCTTTGCCCTTCTCGTTGTTCAACCCTGGGGTGACCTTCGGCACCGTCATCGTGGATGAGATTCACATCTACCGCGGGCGCCCAGCAAAGCGCCTGTATGTCTCGGCGATCATCGCCAAGGCCTTCTATGCCATTGGTATGAGTGCGACGCCTATCATCACCGCCCCGATAGTGCGTGTACGAATTGGAGGACCCAGATGGCAGTCTGACGGGGTTGTTTTCAGGACTTAACCTATGTCGCGCGGCTGTTGCGCGTCCCTGGGTTTGACAGTGAGGAACAGGAAGAGTTGCGCAGGGCATTCAATCGCGTTAGGGACGAGGAGCGCACCAAACGCAAGGCGGACCCAGACACGCTCAAGCAAGCGGCCGCAGTGGCGCGGGGGCAAGTCACCAAGGAGCCCAAGGACGACGCAATCCGCCATGCAATGGTAAAGTGGATCACCGAGCAGCGAGTACTTATCTCGTCGAATATCCTCCGACGGACAACAGCGTCCAAGGGTCCCGACGGGCTGCCGATATCATCGCTGCCGGCAATTACGCACCGGCGCATGTACTGCGAGTTGCGACCCGACGAGCAGGCGGTGCAGGAGCGACTGGCCACCGAATTGGTCGATGGGGAAGTCACGGTGAACCAGAGGGGTGTGAAGGTGAGCGCACACGCACGTACAAGGTCTGCGAGCATGACGCGCCCCGGCCGCCGGCGAGATGCTGAGGCTCAGAGGGTTAGAGAGCGCCAGCTACGCTCGCTGTGGTGCGCTGCGCGGGGCTAAGACGTGCAGACAGGGCCACGTAGCGCATCCTGTGATGCGAAATGAGATCGCCCACGAGCGCACCTTGCGCTCTCTCGGGGGCTTGCGCAAGCCTCACACGTGGTGGGACACGACCACGTAGCGCGTGTTGTGTCGCGGGCTGGGTCCCCCACCGAGCGCAGCCCACGCTCCCCAGGGGGCTAGGCGTGACCCTGGCACGTGTGTCCACGGACTGGCCGGCAAGGTGCGGGCGGGGTGCGCAACTTGCGCTCAAATTGGGCGCGCCTCCCGGCGGCTGGCGGGGTGGCCGTCGTGTCGCCTGCGTCTGGCGCGGGGCGCGCGCTGATCAGTGTTGCTCACTACTGACACGTCGTAGGCCTTCTATCTAGATGTCCGTCGCGCACTGCTGCACAAGTGCCTTGGTGAAATCGACGGACACAGGTGGCCTGACAAGAGAGAAGAGCTCGATTGGGACTCGCTCAAGTCCACGAAGCTCGCCCTCGCCCTCGAGATCGTCCGCTACCATCTTGGCAAGGTCTGCGCGCCGCCGCTCGACTCCGACCTCGACTCGCAGGAAACCTGGGTTCAGTAGAGGGGCCGGCCGAACAGGAGAGGCCGGCGCCGCGCGTCCAACAGAGCGTCCGCGTGAGCGCTATCCCGAGCGAAGTCCTTTCTTCCTCCCACGACAACCCTCGCAAGTCCGCACCAGCGAACTCGCCCGCGTATCGTACTTTTCGCTTAATCTGAGGTCTATCATACACTCCGTACTACTCTACCCTATCCACATCTAGTTCATCACCAACATGTCCGGCAACCTCCCTACCAGCCTGGTCCTCCCGGACGGAGCCCCTAAGCCCCTCACCGAGGCTAGGACTCGTAGGGCCAAAGCGGACGCCGCTCAAGCTGAAGCTACTGCCGCCGCCGCCGAAGCTGAAGCTGCTGATGCCAACACGGCCGCCGCTAAGCAACCCGACGCCGCCGACGGGGCTCACGCCCAAGGACCGTCGACTGCGAAGGGCAAGAAACCCCAGATCAACTCTGCGGGTCCGGCCGTCGGTTCTTCCAAGGACGGCAGTGGACTTGTGCAAGCTGCAGGTAACACGCAAGGGATCACGCAGCCTCTCGTCGCCACCGCCGGAGGTGCATCCAAGACCACGGCCGCCCCTAAGACGACTGCCCCTGACCCTGCTATTCAAGCTGGCAGTGTCAGCGGTGCCACTACGTCTGTCGCCGCCGCTCCTACAGTCGCCGCTCCCGGTAGACGCACCATCAGGACAGCAGACCTCGACGCTATGCAGGCTCGCATCATAGAGCTCGAGGCCATAGCTGCGCGTGTCGGTGTTCCTGCCGCCTCCATTGCGGCGGGCGATTCCAACGAGCTGATGGACGCCACAATGCTCGCAACGTCGCCGGCAGCCCCGCCCACCGCGCTCATGGTGGCCGGATCTGCTGACATAGACCGCGCGCGTCTGTTCGCAACCATCGGTCGTGAGACCGGACAGCCGCAGGCAGTCGCGCTGCCCGCGATCATTCCCGGCAAACAGGCCGATACGCTCGCTCTACGTAAGTCGTTGTTTTATTCCTGAACATGCATGCACGCATCGCACACGCACACGCACACGCACACGCACGCGCACACGCTCATGCACACGCACACGCACACGCACACGTACACGTACACGCACACGCGCACGCATTCACGCACGTTACATGTTCACGCTCGTACCTTGACGTCTTCAGACGTTGACTTGGCTTTCCGTGCAGCGTGCTCGCTCAGTGCACCATGCTGCATAGTACCGTCTCGCAAATCTCGTAGCTAACATCGCTTCCACAGCGATCCCGCCCAAGGTCAATCGCGCGATTCGTCTCGGTCACTATGTGCCGTACTCCCAGCTGACGACGACGGCTCGCCTGACTGCGGGTCCAGTCGAGAACGACAGCGTACTCTCGGCGCTGACCGCCACCACGGCTTTGGATCGCACAGGCGAGGAGGTCTTGCCGTCCGAGGAATGGCTATCCGCTAGCGCGTCCATCGAGCCCGTTGTACGCCTCTACCACGGCAGCGCTCGCGCAGACGCTCTCCACGCCCACCACGTACGCATTCCTCAGTTCGCACGCAATCACGGATGGCCAGCGGCTTTACGCTACGACATCATGGAGCGTGAGATGGCTGCCGCCGATCCTACCATAGATCTGGCGACACCCAATCTGGAGCGCATTCGTTCAATCTCGGCAGACCTCTCCTGCCGCAGAGCTGAAACACTCGTCCAGAACTTCTTGCGCTCTGCCGTGCCGCGTCAGCCTGCCCATCCTACTGGCAACGTCGCCCACCGTCCGCCCACCACTGGCAATGACACCGGCCCTAGGAAGCGCGCTCGTACGGATGGGAAGCCCACCCATTGCTTTCGGTGCGGCAAGTCCGACCACTTCCCGTCCACTTGTACAAGCACTACCACCTGTGCCGGACGCCCGTGTGCGCCACTCCACGCCCACGCCAGTAGCCCGAACGCTCTCGCCGCCCCCAACGGCGAACCGTTCTGTTTCAATTACGCACTCCGATCCACATGCAAGGACGGCCGCCGTTGTGCCTACGCTCACAGCTGCAGCATCTGCGGCGCCATCGATCACGGTGCCAACTCATGCCCCCGCGTCTGATCCGCGTCGGGTGGTCACCCCCTCGACGCTGATCGCATCGAGCGTGTCCTTAAGGGGGTAGGTCTATGGGATCAGTGGGCGCACATCGTCCATGGTCTCAGGCACGGATTCGACGTCGGGATTCACAAACCCGTCACTACCACGCTCATTTTTGACAACCACGCATCGTCTGCGTTAGACGAAACGTTCATTACCGACTACATCGCATCTGAGCAAGCGGCCGACCGTTACTCGGTCGGTTTCAATGCTGCCGAGCTCGAGCGCATCATCGGGCCTTTCCGCACCGCTCCCCTCGGGCTCGTCCCAAAGCCAAATTCAAACAAGTTGCGGCTTGTTCAAGACTTATCGTACCCGCGCGACGATGTACGTAGCCTCATCGTTCTGACATCGTACACGTGGCAGACTTTGTAACTCTCGTCCTGTAGCCTATCGTACAGTCCGTCAATGCAGATGTGAACTCAGACGACTTCCCAACCGATTGGGGCACCTTTGACAAGGTCTCCGAAACACTGCTCAGCCTGCCACCAGGCTGTGTCGCAGCTACGTTCGACATAACGTCCGCTTATCGGATAACCCCAGTACGGCCGGAACAGCAGAACGCGCTTTGCATCTTCTGGAAGGGACAGGTGTTCGTGGATCGGGCAGTATGCTTCGGACTCGCCTCCAGCGCCGGCGTGTTCGGATCGATCGCAGATCTTCTGGTGGCCATCTACAAGGCACATGGGTACACCGTCGTTCTAAAGTGGGTCGATGACTTCCTCGTCATTCGATTGCCCCACCAATCGTTCACAGAGCAGGATTTCATGGCGCTCACGGAGGCCCTTGGCGTACCATGGAGCCTGCTAAAGGTTCGCTTCTTTGCGACCCTCCAGCGGTTCATCGGCTTCGACTGGGATCTGGTCGCACTGACGGTGTCCCTTCCGACCGAGAAGCTGGTCGCCATCCTAGCCTTGCTCGAGCAATGGCAGCAACCAGGACACCGAGTACAGCGTCGCGAGGCAGCAAGCCTACACGGCAAGCTCATCCATGTGGCTACCATCTTCTCTCTCATCCGCCCTTTCACCCGCGAAGCCGGCAAGTTTGCAGCCAGCTTCCGCTCACATCGAGCAGCTTTGGCCATCCCCGGACGCGTACTGGCAGATCTGAGGTGGATCTCCGACTTGCTACACCTGCTTCCGAACGAGCTCCCACTCGCGCAACCCACACCCGAAGACATCGGATGGTGGGGGGACGCCAGCTCATCCTTCGGTGTCGGAGTAGTAGTAGGACCCTTCTGGGGAGTCTGGCGCTATGCGCCGGGCATCACCGTCGGGCCGCATCAACAATTCGACATTGGATGGGCCGAGGCTGTGGCCGTCGAAATCGGCCTGCACATGGCGCTGCACCACCGCATTCTGGAACATCTCCCGAGAGACAGATCTCGGATCCTCGTGCGGTCCGACAACATTGATAGGTATTTCTGTAACCCCCTTAGGGTTAGGGGGAGGTAAGGGTGAGCATTATTGGGCTGAATGTACGTTGCGAGCGGTCGAGTTGCTGGAGAGCATAAATTGCGGCGGAGGAGCGGTTGGTGGCAGGGAGGTTGGTGTGATCAGTATGAGTAGCGAACGAGCGGGCAACCGCTCAGAACTGTGTAGAAGGTGAGCAGTTGATTATAGTAAGCTGCCACCTGCTCACGATAACTTCGATAAGATATGAGCATATGAGCGGTCAACCGCTCACCGTGATCGGCCAGCGACAGAACCACCATAAGGGTCAACAGTGCATTCCGAGCTGTCAGCCGCTCACATAGTACATACAGGACTGATCTACAGTAATATCCTTGGCCATAGAAAGTGCTCAGCCAATAAATGAGCTTGGAAGCATCAATCCGAGTGGTCGACCGCTCTGCGGGATTGCACCACTGTTTGTATGCACCGTAGCAATGCAAGTGCTGTTCTGAGCGGTCGACCGCTCGATTGGGGTGTATGAGAGTGCTCTACATTAATTTTATTCGCCACAGAAGGTGCTCAGTTAGCCAACAAGCTCTGCCGGTCCGTTCTGAGCGGTCGACCGCTCTGCGGGATTGCTGCGCTGTTTGTATGCACCGTAGCAATGCAAGTGCTGTTCTGAGCGGTTGACCGCTCAATTGGGGTGTATGAAAGTGATCTACATTAATTCTATTTGCCACAGAAGGTGCTCAGTTAGCCAACAAGCTCTGCCGGTCCGTTCTGAGCGGTCGACCGCTCTGCGGGATTGCTGCGCTGTTTGTATGCACCGTAGCAATGCAAGT
Organism: Lentinus brumalis; assembly: GCA_001792895.1. Taxonomy (NCBI): domain Eukaryota; kingdom Fungi; phylum Basidiomycota; class Agaricomycetes; order Polyporales; family Polyporaceae; genus Lentinus; species Lentinus brumalis. The sequence continues at coordinate 50,669 of MARA01000072.1, read as the reverse complement.
GCTGTTCTGAGCGGTCGACCGCTCAAATAAGGTGTATGAGAGTGCTCTACATCAATTTCATTTGCCACAGAAGGTGCTCAGTTAGCCAACAAGCTCTGCAGGTCCGTTCTGAGCGGTCGACCGCTCTGCGGGATTGCTGCGCTGTTTGTATGCACCGTAGCAATGCAAGTGCTGTTCTGAGCGGTCGACCGCTCAAATAAGGTGTATGAGAGTGCTCTACATTAATTTCATTTGCCACAGAAGGTGCTCAGTTAGCAAACAAGCTTTGCAGGTCCGTTCTGAGCGGTCGACCGCTCTGCGGGATTCCTCCGCTGTTTGTGTGCACCTCACACATGAGCGCGGCATCAGGGTGTGCTCAGCATATGCGCAGCGATGTGTCGCGAGTGACAGGAGATACGGCACCAATACATATTCGAGAGCGGCCGACGCTTGGATCATAGGCTTGGAGTTGCAGGTGCAGCATCAGCCTGCGTCCCAGCGCACGTCCGAGGTGCTCTGTTTGGTAGATGCACCTATGGTGAGCGGTCGACCGCTCGTGGCCTACATTCAGCAGATGTTCCCTCGTCATCCATGATCAGAGGTTGGATGCTCGTGCCCTATGCTCAGCGGACGTCCACTTGTCTACAACCTGAAGTGCACAACAGCAGGCAGTTCTTGCCTGAAACATCGCAGCGAGCGGCCGACCGCTCACAGCATGGTACGAGCGGTCGACTACTCATAGCAGGGTACAAGTGGCCGAGGCATAGCCCGCAAGCGGTCAACCGCTCGCGGCAGGATATGAGTGGTCGACCGCTCATATTGTATTGATAGGTATTTCTGTAACCCCCTTAGGGTTAGGGGGAGGTAAGGGTGAGCTAGGGTTAGGGGGTTTAGGGGTTAGGGAGGGCGGTGCGAAGCACCGCACTAAAGACGTGTGCTAAGAAAAGACTATGTAGGCGAAGCAGCCAACAGGCTCCGTAGAGACTACCGCAGCTGCTGTTTCGCCTTTATACGGCTCATCAGGGCTGCTTAGGTAAGATACCTGCTGTCACTTAACTCCGATGTCGGACGGTGACTAATCCCGGCCTCGGAGTTAATGACGCGATAACGCTTACGTTCCGATCCGCTTGACGCGGACCGATCAAGACATTGTCATGTAATATGACAGAAATGCCGAGTTCCGACATCAATTCTCTCACCCCACACCGGTTATGTCTCGGCCCGAGTCCGAGGTTCCCGCGAGGGGACACCGGTGTAATAATAGATATGCCGATCGGAGTTTCCGATCGGAAATGGTTCCTCAAATCCTATTGGCTGGCAGCTGCCGTGACGGCGCCTACTAAGCCAGTATATAAGCCGGACCAGAGTCCGCCTAGTCCCCCAGAGCGCGCAACGGCTGCGCTCCGGACCGGTCGGATCACTCCGGCCGGCGGTAAAGGTAAGTGCCTGGCGACTAATTGACCCGGTCCGGGCCGTAGCGGAGCCGGGGTACAGAGCGCTTGGCTTCTTACCATAACAGGGTAGACTTCAGTCCGGGGTTAACCGGCTGTTCGGTCCGAGGCGTCTAGGCCTCGGGTCACGTGGCTGGGTGTAGGGCGCCTAAGGACGCACCTGCGGGTTCCCAGTTAGGTTCGGTTAGGATTTGGTTGGGGTTCGGTTTGGTTAGGGTTAGCTAACAGTTACGATGTCAGACAGATAAGCATAAATAACAATAAGTTATTAAGCACTCACGGTTAGGGTTGGGTTAGAACACTGTACAACCCACGAACTAGTGACGTGTTCGCGTGAGTTACTATTGTTATCGCATCTGCGTATAAGGAATTAGTGAATAAAGATGTTCCCCATTGGTCGAGTACCGATGGGGTCAGGAGACCTGGTTCACAGGCTGGTTTTTCATAGGCGTCCGAGGACTCCCAGCTACATGTGAGCATTGTTTAAGCTACGGCCATTTGGCACCCAAATGTACCATGCGTGGGTTCAGTGCAACGGCTGAGGCGGTGTGCGGCCCAGGTAAAACCCCGGCAAAACACGGTGGATGCGGAACATTGCCGCAGAGCCACTTAACCATCCTCTCCCCAAACTCACATGGTAGTAATGGTGGTCCTACATTTGGGAGCTTCCGAAGAAGGCCCCGTCTCCTCGCTCGCCGTCACGCGGACGATCAAGCGATTTAGTCTTACGTAGCGAGGGCTGAACGAATCCCCAACGGAGAGACGCTCAACCGAAGAACATCTTATTCGGGGATGGCGAGCGACGATGAATATTATCACGATAGTCATTGAGATACGCGAGTTGCGCATCGTGATATTCTTCATGGTCAACAGTAACCGTCGACGGCCCAGCTAAGGGCTGGGTGTGTGCAACACCCATCCGCTGCACATGTGCAATAGACGTTGACGACTCGTCAATCCCTGTGAGAACCATCTTTTTCCAAAGACTGGTTAAATCAAACATATTACGAGTGCGTTTGCGACTCGTAATCATTCGTCTATTTAGGATATTAATTTTTCTGACGTCGGGGATCAACAGGTGCCCCCCAAGGGTATCCGGGACCTCAACGAAGAGGTCCGGCTTCACCTCGAGGTCTCCCATGTCGACCGTCGGTCTGGGCCAATCAGCGTTAGTAAACACTGTATTGAGCCCGGCGTCGGCACGCGAGTACCAATCACGCCAATATCCTAAGATGGCATCTCCTAATTCCTTGGCACTGAAATAATTCCATGCCGAGTTATACTCGGTTTTCAAGACCAGAACGCCCTCACTTTCGCTGGCGTCATGAGTAGAGTCACTAAGACGCTGTTCCCAGCGTTCTGTAGCATTTTTCTTGACCCAAGTATATACAAGTTCCTGCGGATAGCCGCGCTTGACGTACAAGGCTACCAACTCTCGTACGCTGTCTAAGTAGGTGGTAAATTCACTACTAAGCACGGCCATCCGTGATAGTTCACCAATAAACGTACCACGCTTGACATCAAGCGGGTGGTGACTTATCCACGGAATTCTTTCCATGTGGTTTCGTTGCTTCCTGAATGGCCTCCATTGAAGGCGACCGTCGCGATCAAAATAGAATGTCGCATCCAGGAAATTACAGCGCTCACTGCCAACTTCCCACAAGATTTCGCAACCATCGAACGCAATTAGATCTTTGCAGATGCGTTTCGCGCTGTTACCATCACTTGCGCGGACGATCGCAAAGCAATCATCGATGTAACGACCATAGAAAGCAAATCTATTGTCGGTTAAGACTTTGCATTTATTTTCAAAATACCAACCATAAAGATTGGCAAGGTCCGGAGACTCTGCAACGCCCATAGCTAGGCCTCGCTTTTGCAGGTAATGCTTGCCTTGAAATTGCGAAATTAAAAGCTCACAACTAACATGTAAGCAGTGTCGGAAGATCTCAGCATATCGTCGCATTTGGCTGCCTTGAAACCCGGCAACGACGCCATCATCTTCTGTTGCGTTGAATTCAACGACTTTATCCCCGTATTTGTAGTCGAGCCACATTTGGTACACGATATCCAAGCATGGTTCTAGTGGAATATTGGGGTAAAAAGCAACAACATCGCCGGTGACGAGATACCAGTTCTCGCCAAACGGCAATGACGGTAGTTGGAGCTGGCTCAATTTTTTCACCAAGTCTTTGGTTCCGTGTATAACGGTTGGCGCCGCTTGGATAAGCGGTTTAAGCTCTTTTGAAACAAATTGTCCGGCAGGGCCCATGATGACGGAGTGACATGGCACAATCGGCCTGAATCCTACAGGCTTTTTATGTATTTTGGGAATACCATAAAATTGCGGGTAGGCGAATGTTTCGCCGTCATCGCTTAATTTCGACTTAATAAATTCGTCTACTTTTAGCTCGGCCAATACGATAACATCTTCCACTAGCTTAGCTATGGATCGTATTTCCTTTTGTTTCCTCCTCATGATCGTATCTGCTCGTTCTTTGGAAATGAGCTTATAATCGGCATCATTCTCAAGCAGTTTGAGGGTTTGGTCAATGACCCAGGTGCGCTCAGACACCGCGAGTCCCAGGTTCTTATCGGTCGGCGTAACGACATAATCGTTTTCCTGTAAGAACTTTAGAATTTTAGACGGCGACGGCGCGAGCGTCTTGTGTGGTAACGCCGTCGGCTCTTCCGAGGGTATTTTGGCGATCGTGTCGAACACGAAGCGCCTGCCCAACTCGAAGCCTTTTTCTAAATAACGCGGTAAACGAGGTAGCTTGTCAGATTTCTCACGAGGTACCTCGTAATCAGGGTCGAATGGCCTATCAGGTCCCTCCTTAAACGTGAAATACAAGCGCCATTTTAATCGTCGCTCGAAATCTTCCCACGCTGAAGCAATAAGCTTCGATCGGAGAGGTTGATAATACATATATTTAAGTCCGACGGATAGTTCATATGCGATGGAATCAGGGACAAATACACCCGGCGACGTATGAACGTACGCGCGGAACTGGGACGCCTCGATCACGCCGATCGGGGTGTTCTGGAGCACATATTCTAGTTGCCTGGTGTACGACCACGTGAGTACGTGATCAGGAAGCGTTCGGGGATGGCCGAATACGTACCGGCCTTGCCCTTCCCCTTGCTGTCCTTGCCCTTGACGGACTTGGTCTTGCCGGCGGGCTTTGGAGGCGCCTTGCCCTTCTGTCCGGGCTTGGCGCTCTTCGCCGTCGAAGTCGACGACTTCGCCTTCTTGCCGGGAGTGACGGCCCCCTTCTTGCTCTTGACCGTGAGCTAGAAGGGCATTAGTAAGCTGGGCACGTGCGCGATAAGGAACACGTGCCTTCTGAATCTGGGCCGTCAGCGACTTGACGTGTCCGCTGACCGACTTGTCGATCAGGGACTGCATGGATGGGCCGGGCCGGGTGGCGTCGGCCATGTTCACGTCAGTCGACTTGACAACGGACTTCTTCTTCTCGATCTTCTGCTGCATAGCCAGATCCTTCATCTCGACGATCGATTTGATGCGATTGGCGATCGGGAGGAAGTCCGTGAGAAGGTGCTCGAACTCGATAACGACGGAGGGGTCGATTTGCCACGTTTTCACGTTAATCTCCCGGGCGGTCGCGGCAGTTGCCGGTCCGTCCATAGCCGCATCCCCGACATACTCGTATACGGGGACATGGTTCCGTTCACGGACATCGGTCCAGCGCTTTGCAACGCTGTCCCGCATCCTCGCGAAGACGTGTTCTCGGTTGAGCAGTCCCTCCAGGACGACGATCTCGGCCTTCTTGGTCGTGATCGCGGACTCCAGGATCTTGATCGAGGCTGCAGTGACCACCTCGGCAATTTCCTGGTTGGCACGCGTAAGCGAGCCGTCCTTTGCGAACTCCTTGCAAGCTTGGAGTTCGGGCACCTTGAGCTTCAGGTGCGGAGGGACAACGTTATCGGCAAGAGCCGACTCCAGCTTTCGAAGGCCGGACCGGGCGTTGACCAGCTTTTCAGCCTGCTCGGCGATCTCGCGAATCACCACGCCCAGAACGTCTCGGTAGTTAGCCGGCACAGCGTGCACGAGCTCAGTAACCGAGGCCGCCTTCTCATAGACCTGACGCCGAATGACGTCACCGGCCTGTGATCGCTCCGCAGGGGAGCCGATCGTATGAGTGGCGGCGATGCCGATACCGGGGGATAAGGCCCGGGCGGCTGCGAAAGTGAAAGTGTGGGAAGCAGAGGGGGTGGACATGGTGGGAGAGTTCCGAGGGAGAAGCAAAGCACGTGGAAGGGTTAGGGAGGGCGGTGCGAAGCACCGCACTAAAGACGTGTGCTAAGAAAAGACTATGTAGGCGAAGCAGCCAACAGGCTCGGTAGAGACTACCGCAGCTGCTGTTTCGCCTTTATACGGCTCATCAGGGCTGCTTAGGTAAGATACCTGCTGTCACTTAACTCCGATGTCGGACGGTGACTAATCCCGGCCTCGGAGTTAATGACGCGATAACGCTTACGTTCCGATCCGCTTGACGCGGACCGATCAAGACATTGTCATGTAATATGACAGAAATGCCGAGTTCCGACATCAATTCTCTCACCCCACACCGGTTATGTCTCGGCCCGAGTCCGAGGTTCCCGCGAGGGGACACCGGTGTAATAATAGATATGCCGATCGGAGTTTCCGATCGGAAATGGTTCCTCAAATCCTATTGGCTGGCAGCTGCCGTGACGGCGCCTACTAAGCCAGTATATAAGCCGGACCAGAGTCCGCCTAGTCCCCCAGAGCACGCAACGGCTGCGCTCCGGACCGGTCGGATCACTCCGGCCGGCGGTAAAGGTAAGTGCCTGGCGACTAATTGACCCGGTCCGGGCCGTAGCGGAGCCGGGGTACAGAGCGCTTGGCTTCTTACCATAACAGGGTAGACTTCAGTCCGGGGTTAACCGGCTGTTCGGTCCGAGGCGTCTAGGCCTCGGGTCACGTGGCTGGGTGTAGGGCGCCTAAGGACGCACCTGCGGGTTCTTAGGGTTATGAGAGACTTGTACAGCAAATGCAGGGATGGTACCTAGGCAGGAATATAACCCTAGGGCGGGGTCTGCTAACCCTACCCTAACCCCAGAGGGGGGTTAGGTCACGTGACCTGTCATAAAAAATACCACGGCAGGACTTGCATATGGGCGTAGCCACGCGGTGTTGGTCCAGCACCACTGTCACAGCTGTGGGGGTTGATGTCACAGGCGGCGAGGGCTCTGACCACGGAGTGGTCGTCCAGGACGACCATCGCGGGGGGGGGCGTCGTCGTGGGCGTCTTAGGGACGCCATACACGGTGTCGCAGCTGTGGAGGGTCAATGTCACAGGCGGCGAGGCCTCTACCCACGCAGTGGTCGTCCAGGACGACCATGAGCGTGAGGGGGCGCAGTCGCCGTGGGCGCCGAGGGATGCCGCACGCGGTGGTCGTCCTGGACGACCACTGCCCGCGGGAGTAGCGAGCGCACTCATGCGCGAGTGCATTGCATTGCCAAGAAAATGTCTGAAACATTATATACAAAGTACACGACGACGACTACTGGACTACGCAGCGACCACACCCAGAACGCTTCTCCACGCCGAAGGATGCGGGGTTCTGCTCCTCATCTGACTCGACGTAGGAGCGGTTTATGATCACGTCGCAGGGGGATGCGGTGACCTGGTTGGGCGGAGTGGTGGGGCGGGCATCAGGGAGGATGTCTTCGGCGGGCCGCCAGCTGCGAGAAAGATGAGTGAACAAAGATGCACACGAAGTTGTGGTACTTACGAAGCCTGCATATCCCAAGAGCAGAGAAGACCTTTTTCGGTGCATCTGGAGCACGCTCGGCCCTCGCGCGCAGGCGTGCAGCCGAGGCGTGCGAAATGGCAATGGAGGCACTAAGGTATGTGAGCAGCTGAACATGCGTCGGTGTAGAAGAGGACTTACGGGATGGGGCAGTTGAAAGCCGGCGTCGTTCTCAATCTCGAGGACAAGCTCGGGCCCGAGGAAGGTGTCGAGCTCGACGCTGCCGGGCGTGATGCCGGTCCCAAGGGAGATGCTGGTCCCGAGGGACAAGTCGGTCCTGAGGGACAAGTCGGTCCTGAGGGCATCCTCGAGCTCGAGGACGCTAGTCGCAAGGCGAGGATGGAGCGGGGGATATGTTGCGGAGCGGACAGAGGAGCCGCGGGGACGGGTCTCATTGGAACTGCCTGCCGGCGAGTGGTCGAGTGCGGGCTGTTCGGGCAAGAGGCCGGGGGAGAGTGCGTAGGGCGTGGATGGTGCGAGGAGGGCGGGGGACGGGGGTAATGGGAGGGAAATGAGTGGGGGGGGACGCATGGAGGGCATAGAGCGTCGGATGCGCGGACGACGAGAGATGCGGGGAGGTGGACATTCTGGCCCCAGGAGGTGGTGGTCGAGCCAGAGAGGCTGAGGACGGGGGGGGCGGGGCGGGGGCCGAGAGCCACAGCGAGAGTGAGCGGGCTGGGAGGGTCGGGCGGGTGTGACATGGCTGTACATTGGGGGTGTAGAGGGGCCGCATGGAGAGGTATATAATGCACCAACGCGAGGACCCTGGAAGAAGAATGATCGGCGAATAGGCAGGCAAAGCTAGTGCGCAGGGTTGCGCGGGCGGAGGCCGTTGGAAAAACGGTGGAGCACGACGTCGGGACTAGCCACAGAGTTCTCGAAGCTCGGAGTGAATTGATCACGGCGTATGGAGGCGAAAAGGGAAGTCAGCAGGAAAAAGAAGCATTGCAGGCGGACAGATGTTGGGTCAACATCGAAGATGAGGAGGCTTCCCTTCATCCTCAGACCTCCTTACGGCATCTTCCCGAAGGCAGCGCGAAGCGATGTCTTCGAAGGGGAAGATGCCGTAAGGAGGTCCTCAGCGGAGGTGAAGGGAAGCTTAATTGAGCAATGAAGGTTGGCCAGTTCAGCACTGGTTGGCAGATTAGTCACTATTCGCACTCGTCGTGTTACTGTTGGCCTGTGCAGACCTCTCAGCCGAAGGAGAGCCAGTGGTAGTCGTCCTGGACGACCACCGGGGGTGGACCCCCCTCTCGACGTCTGTGCGTGTCGGGACCGCCTGCGCGCATGGTCGTCCTGGACGACCACCGCTGGGTGCACTCCTATCTCGGCGCCTATGCGTGCTGGGACTGCCTGCAAGCATGGTCGTCCTGGACGACCACCCCTGAGTGCACGCCAAAGGCGGCGTCTACCAGCCTCCGGACCACCTGCGCGCATGGTCGTCCTGGACGACCAACGCCGAGCGTGCGCCCGAGTCAGCGTCTATCAGCCTTGCCGTACTTGATGTCCAGGCAAGCGTGAACGTTAACCATGTCACCGAGCTTGACGCGGAGGTTGTTGCGGGCGACCTTAAAGAGAGTATATAAGAACATACCGAACGATGATCGTGTCTCCGCGGAAGAGTTGAACGGTGTCCATAGTCGCAGGGTTCATGGTGGCCACTGCAGACCGTCTTCGATGCCCAACTTAGTAGGGACCGCCTGCGCGCATGGTCGTCCTGGACGACCAGCGTTCGGTGCCTACCGTCTGGGCGCGTCCGCGTCGGGACCGCCTGCACGTATGGTCGTCCGGGACGACCAAAACTCGTGGCAGACAACTGGTGCAAGAAGCACTCACGAGCTGGTGACGTCCAATGATCGGCATCGTATGCCAGATCCGGTGAAGTTAACCTTTTTACCCAAGGTTGCATAGAGAATGATCGGCAGCGTGTGACAGATCTGGTGAAGATAACCTTTTAACCAAATAGGCATGCAGGGTGCATAGAGGGTAGTGCCGAGGGCCGATCAAAGAAGTCTGATCGGTCAAGTCGAGTGATCGAATTTACCTGATTGAGGTTGACATGAGGTGAACTCCGTCGGGCTGAGGGGATTGCCCGCCACGGAACCCTGCAAGGAAATTTTTTTGAGGACTCGTCGGCTGATTCTGGGGTGCGCCAGAGTTGTATAAAGGATGCGCGCTGGCGGCGAACGACCGCATACATCCATTCCCGCCCACCATGCCCTCAGAAGACGTCTCCAACGTAGTTGCGAAGCTCATCATCGACACCGCTGACGTCTGGGCGTGGCCCGTCTTCAATGCTCGCCACGGGTTCCCCGTCGTGCCGTTCTCTGTCAACTGCAACCCGGCGACCATCGACTTTCCCGCGGACAAGTACGAGCACGCGCGCAGCTTCATCGCAGCGTACGGGCGAATATCAGGCCCGGGCCCCCGGTTGAAGTTCATGCGGCTCAAGCAAGACCAGTACACGGTAGGCCGGGAAGCGTTCAAGACTTGGGCGCGCAAGAAGTATGCTGCATGGGGTATGGCGAAGGTGGTCGCCGAGTCCATGGCGGCGGGAGGATTCGAGGGCTTTGAGTTCATGCGGTCCATGCGCCGGCACACCAAGGTAAGCGATCGGGTGTATCCACGTAGCGAAGGTACTAACATCGGTCACAGTTCCTGCTGACTGATAGTTGCCCGGTTGTCGAGCGCTGTAGCACCGGCGCTGCTGTTGCGATGTTCGGTCCCGACGCCGTGGAGGGGCCCATGAAGATTCTCGACCCCCGCCTCGCGCCGATCGTCACGGGGCGGATCGTTGCGGAGTGGCAGAAGCAGGCCCGTGCGTGGAATCGCACGCGCTTGAACTCGGACAAGGCGGAGACGGAGCTCCATGACATGTTCAAGGGTAAGTGATTGTAGTTGCCAGGTCACACAGCTGCTAACCTACATCAAGAACTCGACACCGCCAACGAGTCGCTCTCCGTCGGCGATCTCAAGAGATATGTCGGCAAGGTCGAGCAAGCCGTCAAGCGGCTCAAGAAGTTCGCGGACGACGAGTCGGTGGCGAAGCTCAAGCACTGGGAAGCCGTTCTGACCGATGTCAAGAATGTCATGCTCAAGCGCAAGGAGGCCGAAGGCACAACCAGTGAGTCTGATCGCCGTTGCCGTGTACCGCGTTGACAACATTTTGCAGCCATCCCGGCCAATCTGCGGAGGGCTTTGAAGCGCCTCGCGGATAGTGCGACCGTGTCCGTCGTTGCTGAGGACATCGACCGCGCACTTGCCGTCATGGCCGACGCCGACGAGGAGCCCGAGGAGCTCGCCATGCCGGAGTGCGACGACGAGTTCGAATGGGAGTCCGGCGTGGAGGACTTCCAGCACATGCCGCCCGAGGAGGTGATGGCCCAGCTCGGCCTTGGCGACGCGCAAAGGCTGCCGACGTTCAACGAGGTCGAGGACCGCAACGGCATCGTCGATCCGTGGACCAAGGAGTGGCAGGCCTTCTGCAAGACCGACAAGGGGCACCCGATCGCTCCGCGCTGGCATCAGTGGGTCGGCGCACTTGGGATGATGCTCCGCGTCATCCGAGATGGGGTCCCCGTCTTGCTGTTGGACGACGTCGGGATTGGCAAGACGATGCAGGTGCTGATGGTGATAGCCCTGTATCAGCTCTTCCGGCGGCACCGCGAGAAGCACGGACGCTTCCCTGGGGCGTTCGGTGAGTTTCAAAGCAGTATGTTTAACCCCATGCGCTGATCCCCTTGCACAGCAAAGTACAATTGCAAGACGCCGGATGGGAACCTCCCCGACCGCCCCCACATGATCGTCGTCCCCACCTGCTTGAAGGAGCAATGGGAGGGCGAGATTCATCGCTTCCTGCGGTGGGGGTCGTTCGACCTCATCCCGTACCAGCTCAACTTCCGGGAGGGCCCGCGCAAGATCGTGTGGGACACGATCATGACGCCGCGGGGCGACCTCAAGCTCAGCGACAAGATCATCCTCGCGACGATCACGGTGAGTCCCTGTCCGTGTCCACGCCGCTGCATAGTGCGTACTGACGCGAGTTACTAGGCTGTGACGAGCGACGGGCTGCACTTCTACTCGTCCGGCTTCGGGACGAGCTTCGATCTGCCCCCGGTCGACACAGGCGTGACGGAGGCGTCCCGGGCGGTCACTGCCTACACGCACGACTATGGCCTGCTCGTCATCGACGAGATCGGGCAGTACCGCAACGTCACCAAGTGGTCGGCTGCGTTGAAAGGTCTGCGCCTGCGCGCGTTTGGGGCGGTCGGGATGACCGCGACCCCGATCGTCAACAGTCCGCTGGTGAGTAGTCGGCCACGCCGGGGAATTCATCCACTAACAATTCTTCCAGGATGTCTGGCATCTCGGCCAGATCCTCGACATCAAGGGGACCGACGACCCCACCTGGGAGGCCGAGATGAGGACGGAGATCTTGGCGGCGAACCGCAAGGCCACGAAGGAGTTCCAGAAGCTCCGGGAGACCGACAACTTCGTGCAATCGGTCAGCGAGTCCAAGGTCGACCTGCCAGAGAAGAAGGCGCAGCTCCAGAGTTTCACGGGGCTTGTCTCCGGGTTGCGCGCGGTCTTCTCCCCCCACGTCATCCGACGAACGATCCACTCGGTCGACTGGCAGGGCAATGCCATCTCTGGCCTCGACAAGTACAACGAGGTCGTCCTCACCCTCGAGCCGTTCCCGCGAGAGGCCACCGTCTTGGAGGAGCACGCGCAGGCGACCGTCGATGAGTACGGTTCGACATTGCCGACGGTCGCCAAGAACTTTGGCCATGTGAGTTTTCTTTTCCATCACTGACTACAGTCTCGCAGCTGGTCGTCCAGGACGACCATGCGTGGGGGCACCCCTCTGAGCGCTTTTTCATCGCGCGACCCCTCGCGCATGGTCGTCCAAGACGACCACTCATGTGGAGGCCAACGCGGGCGCTTGGTCGCCGCGCGAGTCCCTGCGCGCATGGTCGTCCAGGACGACCACTCGTGTGTGGAGGCCAATGCGGGCGCTTGGTCGCCGCGCGAGCCCCTGCGCGCATGGTCGTCCAGGACGACCACTCGTGTGTGGAGGCCAATGCGGGCGCTTGGTCGCCGCGCGAGCCCCTGCGCGCATGGTCGTCCAGGACGACCACTCGTGTGTGGAGGCCAATGCGGGCGCTTGGTCGCCGCGCGAGCCCTTGCGCGCACGGTCGTCCAGGACGACCACACCCTCGCTTGGAGATTGTTTCGCGAGTACTGATTCTCCCCCAGAGTTTCTACGTCAAGTTTCGCCGCACGCACACGCACTGGAGGCTCGCCGATAATGATGCCTACCTGCCTGCGAACCTGGAGGACTACAAGTTCCAGCCCTCCACGAAGTTGAACTCGATCTTGCGGCTGCTCAAGTACCACCTCGAGCAAGACAACCGCCCGCCCCTGGTCGTCAACCCCAACTTCCAGGTGTCCGACGTTTTGGAGGACTCTGAGCTTCCCCGCTCAGACTACCAGCGCGACCCCGACATGTACATGCAGGACATGCTGGTGCCCACCACGGACTGGATCGCCAAGCCGCGTGGCCCTAACTCCCCCCCTGACAAGGTCGTCATCTATGTCGCCTTCCCCTCGCTTTGTTTTCGCTTATAAATGTGCTGACACACTTCTAGGTCCTGTCGTTCTACGGCATCAGCTGCGTGGAGATCAACGGCAAGAAATCGATGACGGCGCGCAACACGGACCTCATCGCGTTCAAGAAGGCCGGCAGGGAGGGACCGCGAGTCCTGATCTTGTCCAACGTCGGCCTCACTGGCCTCAATATTGCGGAGGCCAACATCCTCATCATCTTGGTAAGCTCTGCGTTCGCCGACCGTCTGCGGCTGCTAATGCTAGTGCAGGACAACACTTGGTCCCGCCAGGAGGACGCTCAACTCGTCGGCCGCGTTTGGCGCCTTCCCCAGACGAAGGACGTCATCGTCTACCGCATGATCCTCAAGACGCTGACGGACATCTTCTTGAACATCCTGTCGTTCACGAAGGCGCAGATCCTCATGGCGTTCTTGGAGACGTCGGACAACATGAGTAAGTTTTTTTGCTATGGTTTGTTGACTGTGCTGACTCGGTCTACAGAGAAGCTCGTCCTCCCGATGCTACCCTCGGGATTGCAGGACATCGTCGAGGAAGAGGTGGTGCCCGATGAGCCCGAGACCGAGGACGAGGAGAACCCCGTCCCGGAGACTGCCACTCGCGCAAGCAAGGGCAAGGGCAGGGCCAGGGCCCCCCGTAAATCGGCGACCGCCCTGTCCGCCAAGAAGACCGTGACGGCCGCTGGTCCTAGCAACTCCCCCAGCAAGGGCGGGCGCGGGCGCGGGCGCAAGGCCCCCAAGACACCCGCCACGGTCCCGACGAGCGATGACGAGGCCCCCCCGCCTCAGACCGTTGCCCCGACCGATGGCCAGACGCAGGGCGGCGAGTCCCAAACCGCGGGCGCCCCGCCGCAGGGCGACGGTGCCGACAACACTGCCGACAAGCAGCAGCAGGGCGGCGGCGCGGACGAGACCGCCGACAAGCAGCAGCAGGGCGGCGGCGCGGACGAGACCGCGGGCGGCGCGCGGCAGCCTGAGGGCACCGACGAGACCGCCGACGAGCAGCAGCAGGGCGGCGGCGCGGACGAGACCGCGGGCGGCGCGCGGCAGCCTGAGGGCACCGACGAGACCGCCGACGAGCAGCAGCAGGGCGGCGGCGCGGACGAGACCGCGGGCGGCGCGCGGCAGCCTGAGGGCACCGACGAGACCGCCGACGAGCAGGAGCAGGGCGGCGGCGAGTTCCAGATGGACGAGTGGCACCGGTACTCGCCCCGCCTGGACCACACGGGGATGGACATCGACGGGGAGGCCACGCGCGACTCCACCTTCGAGACCTACTTCGGCGGCACGGTCGACGACTTGGACGACATCCCGCAGGGCGAGCCAGGTCCCAGCACCCGCAAACGGAAGCGCGCTGAGGTCAGCCCCGCGCAGGTGGTGGCCGGGGACGAGCGACGCAGCAGCCTGAGGAAGGGCCGCAACACGGACTTGCTCGACAAGTTGAGCGACGTCGGGGCCGCCTCGGAGCTCACCGCCAAAATGGGCCCCAGGAAGGCAGGGAAGGCGGACCAGGAGGCCAAGGCGGACAAGGCCAAGGACAAGCGGAGGAGAGCGAAGCGGTCATAGAGGAGCGGGTAACGGACTACACACATAGCAAAGACGTAGTTACCCCTCTAGTTTCTTGGGCCGCCGCTGTCGCATGTACTTTAGATCTTGTATCATTGATGCGTATATATGTACAACCGTTCCATGGTGCCTGAGGTCCCGCTGTACTCGATGATAATGAGTACTTAAGTGACTTCTCTGCTGTTGTGTGCGATACATGCAATTTGATTGGGAGTTTCAATGTTTCTGGTGCACAGCTCAGCATGGCTAAATGGTCGTCCTGGACGACTATAGCGGGCTGGAGGGACGAGTGCTTAATCTCCGCGGGCTCAGTGTACACCGTGGTCGTCCTGGACGACCACATGGTGGGCTGTGGGCACGGTCGTGTAGCGCTGCACTTTAGGGTTTAATGACTACTAAATGAATATCTCTCTCTCTCTCTCTCTCTCTCTAGCCACGGTTCTCTGCCTGATGGTGAGTCCGGGACATGGAAATGTTTTGAGAGTTTCAATGTCCCTAGTGGCAGAGCCAGCACGGCCGGGGTTCCCGGCGCACACTGGTCGTCCTGGACGACCACGCATGTACACGGCCGGGTGGCGCTTAGCACCATAAATTCGTACATACATCTTAATAAGCTGAGTGACTTACCGTATATCAGATCGGTCCTTACTGAGCCACCGGGCCGGCGGGGTATTAAATTGTTACCTATTACCTGAGTTACTTACGGTAGCGTCGGTTCTTCTGTTCTCTGTTCACCACTGAGTCCAGAGGGCTGCTTCCATGTGAGGGTTAGTTTCGGGTCGGTCTGTGTACCAGCCCTACTGGCGTAGTGGGTAAGCCGCTCTGCGAAGGCATCGAGCGGTCGCAGGTTCGATTCCTGCGGGGCTGGTATAATAAGTGGCGAGTGACTTTTTTTGTCGCCTGACAACGGCAGCTTATTGGCATGACACGGGGTTCTGATGGTACTGAGCACCAGCCCTCCTGGCTTAGTGGGTAAGCCGCTGTGCAATGCATTGAGCGGTCGCAGGTTCGATTCCTGCGGGGCTGTTTCACTGCTCGTATGTTTTTTGTCAGTCAGCTGGCGACACCGTGTTATTGGGGTGGGACGCGGTGCTGATGGTACTGAGCATCAGCCCTCCTGGCTTAGTGGGTAAGCCGCTCTGCGAAGGCATCGAGCGGTCGCAGGTTCGATTCCTGCGGGGCTGCGTGTTCTTGCAGGCTCGGGTATTTTTTACTGCCTCACGCACTATCTAGACTGTCTACGAACCAAGGCAGCAGGGCCGACACTTTAGTCTCTCTCAACACCTCTACTGTCAGGGCTTGGGACCTCAATGCAACCGTTTACTAGCGTATGCGATTCTGGTCGTTTGCATAGAGAGGGTGGTAACCACCGGCCTGGCGTTCGGGGCAGACTGTATTAGTCAAAGGCTGAGCATATCCACGCGAGCCACACAGGTAAATAAGGGCAAATATGTACCTGCTGGAGTACCGCGCCACTGAGTACAGAGAACAGATTTATAAGAACCGACTACGCCACTGTACGTAACTCAGGTAAGTAGATAAAGGCGGCAGTGCCCAGCGCCGGCGTCTGGTGGGGCTGCCCCCGCCTGTGGTCGTCCTGGACGACCACAGTATGTGCGGGACACGACGCACAAGCGCTGGCGCACCATGGGGCTCCCCCGTCTGTGGTCGTCCTGGACGACCAGTTAGGCTTGCGTTCGGCGCCTCCTGATTTTATCCACCGCGAACCACACAGGTAAATAAGGGCAAATATGGACCCGCTGGAACACCCCGCCATTGAGTAAGCGGCAGTGCGCAGCGCCGGCGCCTCGTGGGCCTGCCCCTGCCTGTGGTCGTCCTGGACGACCACAGTATGTGCGGGACACCACGCACAAGCGCTGGCGCACCACTGGGCTCCCCCGCCCTGTGGTCGTCCTGGACGACCACCAAGGGTTGCGTTCGGCGCGGCATGAGCATATACACGCGAACCACACAGGTAAATAACGGCAAACATGTACCGACGGGAGTATCGCGCCACTGCGTACGTGGGAGTGCCCACCGCCGGCGTCTGGTGGGGTCCCCCCGCCTGTGGTCGTCCTGGACGACCACCGTTATTGAACGGGCTTGCGTTCGGCGCGTCCTGAGAATACACGCGCGAACCACACAGGTAAATAACGGCAAATAAGTAGCCAGCGGTCTCGTTAACCACCCGTAACATACTTGCTCAATATGGTAAACAATGGTGATCGGCGTGGTCAGGCAGTTAGGG
The DNA here is from genome assembly GCA_001792895.1 of Lentinus brumalis. Lineage (NCBI taxonomy): Eukaryota > Fungi > Basidiomycota > Agaricomycetes > Polyporales > Polyporaceae > Lentinus > Lentinus brumalis. The sequence goes on along the minus strand of MARA01000072.1, from coordinate 34,002 downwards.
TAAACAGTTGTGGCCAACATACTGACCATTCAGGCATTTCCGTTTACCCAGGGCACAGCGATCATCCGGGGGTAATCGATAATGTGGCTGGTGGGTAATCCCATGGCGGCATCACTCCCCATCTGAGAGGGGAAATTTTTCGTTCCAGGATATTATATAGAACGGCGGCGGCGGCGGGGTATGTTCAACTCACCATGCCTCTGTTCCCTGACGAGTACCTCCCTCCCAAGACCGTTGGGCTGGAAGAGTTTCTCTTGACTGCTCGTGACTTGGCTGACACTGACGATGACGGCCACGCGTTTATGCAGTACATTCTTGCTGGGCGGGCCGACATCGACGGAGAGGCGCGTCGTTTGTTTCTCAATCCGACCCTCGACCTCGATGCTCCCGAGTCTCCGACTGTCAGCAGGGACTTCGACTCTCTGATCGGCCTCACCGAGCATCTGCCCTTCACAGCAGCGCTCTCGATCCACGCAGTGCCGCCCTTCCGCGAAACGCTCACCACGGACGTGCACCTTACGTATCCTATTAGACGGGGAGTGAGTGTTGAGTCACCATCGCACGTAGTACGAGCTGACTAGCGCAGGAGCGCATGGTTGAAGTTCCGCTTCACAAGATCCCAAACTTCATGTTTGCCAAATACGGAGTCCGCCATCAAGTGCGCGTGTTCTTTCCCCACCGGTTCGACCCCCACACGAACCCTGCCATTCCTCCGGAGCATTTCGCCAGCATCTATGACCGAGCCCTGCTACCAAGCGTCCGTGAACTCCTGCCCGAGGTAGCCGCGCAATGGCCCAACAACTATCCCATGCAACCACTCTCGCGCGCGGCGGCGGAGGGCAACTTGGCACGATCACCCACGACCTTCCTGCTTCCGCGCTGGATGACTTTGCCCCGCTGTTCCTGCAAAAGCTCGCCCTCCTCGGGGCGTCGTTCGCGGACGCGTTCTTCGAGGTCGAGGCGCGAGGAGTCAAAGCTCAGACACTCCATGATCCCGGTGACGAGGAGGCCCGGAGGGAGGCTCTCGAGGCGTTGCTGGCTCCCTTGGACCTGACCTTGGTTCCTGCGGAGGAGGTGCAAACCCGCTGGTTTGTTGACGTCGCCATCGACATTCACGAAGAGGGCTACGTGCTGCAGTGGCTTACTGTTGCTCATCCTCGTCTCATTCGCCACGCCCTTCCTTCCATTGGACCGAATGTCGAGCAGGACCTGGCACGCAGCCAGAAGCTATACCGTCAGGATGCCAGCGCTCATCTCTCTGACTTTGCCGGTTTCCGCCTAGAACCTCGCAGCCGCGGGCGGCATGATCATGTTGTCTATTGCAATGTCTACACCACGGACAAGGCGGCCACCTACCAAATGAACAACGGGGTTTATCGTCGGCGCGGCTCGTACGACCTCATTCCAGGCAAAATTGAGAAGCTCTTGCAAGACATGGACACCATTAGCACCACCTTCCTGGACTGTGCAGGGCGAAACGGTGTCATACAGGACGGTACAGCCCGTTTCGAGATTCGTGTCAATGCGGCCTATGCGAGGCAGTCTCTTACGGACTTCCCCAATGCGCTGGTGGAACAATCCATACTTGCGATCCCTGCCTCTATGTGGTGGTACGTCCGGTTAGAATATCTTTGTGAACGCAGACCGACCCTCTCCCTAGGTACTTCAAGTTCTACCGACTGGCAGCCATGTACAAGCTCTTGAGTGAGATCAAGGACACTCCAGGGGCGGCTCGCCGCTGGATGCCAAACATGATGCTCGCCTCGGTCACCGTGTACATGATGAATGCAGTGATGTACCGGCCCAGCGAGCGCCCGGCTGAGCAGGAGCTCGCGAAGGCATGTGCATACTGGTATGACCCCGACGCCGATCCCGAGGACGAGGAGAATGCAGGGGCGGAGGTGGACGAGGACAACATGGTACCATGCCTGGAACCACGTGGGGTGTACTTCATATGCGCCATTGTTCGTGACCGCGGTGGGGGCTACCTCCGTCTGCCCGCGGACCGCACGATCGACCCATTCCAACTCGGCCTGATGTATGGGCAGACAGGAGGCTTCCCTGCCGCTCAGCAGGCGGTTTCTGGCATGGCACTCGGGCTGTCCAGGCTGTCGCGCTCCAACCGCGAGCGGACCAACAACCGGCGCCCGACCCAGGAGGTCACCCTTCTCCAGGAGCCCGTGCTGCATGACTTTGGCCTGCAGGACCGCGGGCTTCGTCGCCAGCGACGCCTTCAGATGACTGGGGATGACGTCGACAACCTCGGCGGATTCGAGGACCTTGAACCCGAGCGGCCGTTGGATGGTGTTTTCTCCAAAATCTGGGCCCAATTCCCTTCCGACATCATTCAGTGCGCCCCCAACTTCCGCTCGCGTCTGGCCCCCTCCCGCCTAACCATGTCCCTTGCCGAGCGCCAGGCGGCCAACGAGGAAGTATTCAAGAGTGTCACCGCGCTCCCCTTCCAGGCTGCGTACATACGGATCTTGTCCGAAGACGAGTGGAAGGACATGATGTTCCCGCGTTATTATCCTCCCAAGGGCAAGCCGATTGCGCCTAACCTCCAGAACTTCCGCAATGCTCAATACTTCCGCGACTACCTGGCAGAACTCGACAGCCTAACCACACGGAGTTCCAACATTGTGCGCCTCCTTCTCAAAGAGAAGTTCCTAGGCCTTTTGTGGGTTCCGCACGCGAGTACTGATCGCATGTGGGACACCAAGGCCAGACACAACACAAACGGCTGGCTTCGCTACCCCGAGGATCTCACCGGCCCCACCGTCAACATCGCCGTCAACAGACGTCTACTTGACAGTGTGCGCGACATTGCCCTTTATGACCCCGAGGACCTGGCACAGCAGGTTCGCAACGAAAGAGAGGTCCTCGAAGAGGAAGACCAGGCATGGTTAGCGCAGCAGGCACGCGCTAACCATCGCGAGTCCGTCGCACCCCCGCAGGTCTTTGGCCCACGTCGCAGCCTGACACGTAGCATCAGCACTCCCCACTCTCCCATCCCTCGGCACTCTCCTCGCGGGTCGCCTCCCATTAACAGTCCTCGCCTGCCCGGCCCACAGCAAGAGGAAGAGGAAGAGGAACCAGACTCTCCACGCCGGTCCCCTCCCGTTAACAGTCGTCCTCGCCTGCCCGGCCCACAGCAAGAGGAAGAGGAAGAGGAAGAGGAGGAAGAGCACCCCCAGCAGCGGAGGCCAGACCCTTGGGTTATGGCCATGGCGCAAGTTGAGGACTGTAGAGCTGCGGTTCAGAGATTCATCGAAGAAGGCGAGGCTGCAGACGCCACCGCCGCCCGGAACCTCCGCGAGGAAGAGGAAGAAGACGAAGAGGATCCACCTATCGAGCAGCCGCGTTTTGAATCAGATCATCTGTCTGCACGAGGGGGCTGGCAACCACGCACACCCCAGCAGCACCGACGCTCTGATTCTCTGCTGAGTCTCGAGTCTCCCACAAACCCTTTTGTGGACTCGCCCAACAATGCTCCTGTCCAGTCACCCACAACCTCCCCTTTTGACTCGCCCACAAACCCGTTCCGTGATCTAGATCTCTCTCGCCCAGCCACCCCCGCGCCGCACACTCCTATACGCCAGTACCGGTTCATGTTGGAGCTTCCACGCCCCCCGACTCCTCCCACCCCTACTGTCAGCCGCCTGTTGCCTATCAGTGGCCCCCGGCCCGCCCCACCCCCCTTCCCCGACCTGCGCGACTTCATGGATTGGGACGTCCAGCATACATTATAAATGGGTCTGGTCACCGATACATCCATGTGTAGTGCAGGTTTCATTTTATTGATACTATTCACTGGTCCCGTACAACACGCGTTGGGTGAATTCACGCGTAGCTCACTCTGAACGCACCAATTTCTCGATGGTCGTCTAGGACGACCATCTGCACGACCATCTGCTGAAGGGTCCCTTGCGCGCGCGTTGCTCGTAAAGTCCCTTGGACTGTGTGGGCATGGTCGTCCCGGACGACCACGGGCGCAACGGGTCCCTCGCGCGCGTGTTGCTCGTCATCTCCATGCCCGTTATGGTCGTCCCGGACGACCATCTGCTGAAGGGTCCCTCGCGCGCGCGTTGCTCGTCAAGTCCCTTGGACTGGTCGTCCCGGACGACCACAGGCGCAACGGGTCCCTCGCGCGCGTGTTACTCGTCATCTCCATGGATGTATGGTCGTCCCGGACGACCGTCTGCTGAAGGGTCCCTCGCGCGCGCGTTGCTCGGCAAGTCCCTTGGACTCTGTGTGGGCATGGTCGTCCCGGACGACCACAGGCGCAACGGGCCCCTCGCGCGCGTGTTGCTCGTCATCTCCATGCCCGTTATGGTCGTCCCGGACGACCATCTGCTGGAGCGGTCTCGCGCCCGCGCTTCGTTCGCCAATGTCCCTAGCAAAAGCAATGCATAACGGGTATGGTCGTCCCGGACGATCATGTGCAGTGGGGGTGCTTGCCACTGTCTCATTCCACAACAACAGGACATCGACCCCTACGGTGACCCTCCGATTGTTGGGACGCATTGTGGACTTGGCGTCAAGCATGGCAGAAGGGTCGTTACTTCTCCTCCACGAGGTTAGCACCACTCTCGAGTGACAACCGTTCAAATTGACTGATACACTGCAGAGGGAGCTCTTCATGACAGACACACCGCCAATCGTCGTGAAGGCCGAAGACCTGCTGAAGCGCTGCACCGTACTGCATCCCAAGTCCACCCCCGACATGGGCCTTGACCAGTGGCTCAATCTGTCCCCACTACACTTCTACATGCAATATCTTGTTCCATCTGACCCTCCGCTCTGGGCTACTCAGACGAAGCTGGAGCGCCGCAAGATCCCTGTATGCTCTCGTTGTTTTCAGGACGCCTTGAGCAAGCTGGAGGAGTACGAAGCGCTCAAGAAGGAGAGCCCTCTCAGGGCATTCGACCCCTTCGCTGGCTGCGGCGCGTTTGGGCGATCCATGGAGCAGACAGGGCACATGAAGGTCACGCACGCCGTGGAGATATCGCCCAGTGCCGCGGACACGCTCAAGTATGGTCTGCCCGCCCCAACGTCTTGGATTGAGCTGATGGATTGCATGTTACAGGAGGAACTCTCCATCCACCGTTGTATACAACCAGTGTTCCAACACCGTTCTCAAGTACGCAGTCAAATGCCACGCAGGACAGCGGGACAAGGTACCTACTCACATCAAGAGCAAGGAGGAGCTTCCGCCTCCGCCGGTCCCAGGCCAGATAGACTGCATCGTAGCTGGCTTTCCATGGTGCGCACCGCTTTCTGTGTTGTTGATGAACTTCAGCTGACGACGTAGCAGCCAATCTCACTCGACGCTGAATATGTACCAGCAGGCGCACGACAGGAAAAGCCACCTCATGCTCACCCTACTGTCCTGGGTAGACTTCCTACGCCCCAAATACTGCTTCTTCGAGAATGTGAAGGGTTTCCTTCAATACAATCTTCACGCATCGCAGGCCAGTAAGTACACAGTCGAAGGTGGCATTGATAGGTATTTCTGTAACCCCCTTAGGGTTAGGGGGAGGTAAGGGTGAGCATTATTGGGCCGAATGTACGTTGCGAGCGGTCGAGTTGCTGGAGAGCATAAATTGCGGCGGAGGAGCGGTTGGTGGCAGGGAGGTGGGTGTGATTGGTATAAGTAGCGAACGAGCGGGCAACCGCTCAGAACTGTGTAGAAGGTAAACGGTTGCAGAATGTATGGTGAGCAGTCGGCCATCCACGGCACGTTACAAGCGGCCGACCACCTGCTGTCGTGAGCGGTTGACCGCTCGTACCTCATCGTGAGCGGACGACCGCTCGTACCTCGTCGTGAGCGGACGACCGCTCGTACCTCGTCGTGAGCGGACGACCGCTCGTACCTCGTCGTGAGCGGCCGACCGCCTGCTGTGAGCGGACGACCGCTCGTACCGTACCGTGAGCGGCCGACCGCCCGTACTGTACCTTGAGTGGTCGACCGTACTGTACCGTGAGCGGTCGACCGCTCGTACCTTGTCGTGAGTGGTCGACCGTACCGTACCGTGAGCGGTTGACCGCTCGTACCGTACCGTGCGCGGCTGACCGCCTGCTACGAGCGGACGACCGCTCGTACCGTACCGTGAGCGGCCGACCGCCCGTTATGTACCTTCAGTGGCCGACCGTACTGTACCGTGAGCGGTCGACCGCTCGTACCTTGTCGTGAGTGGTCGACCGTACCGTACCGTGAGCGGTCGACCGCTCGTACCGTACCGTGAGCGGCTGCACGCTTGTACCGTACCCCTTGTCGTGAGCATTCGACTGCTCGTACACTGCTATGAGCGGTCGACCGCTCGTACCGTACCGTGAGCGGTCGACAGCTCGTACCGTGCCATATGAGCGGTTGGCAGCTCGTGCCTCGCTGTGAGCGGTCGGCCGCTCGCTGCGATGTTCTAGGCGAGAACTGCCTGCTGCCGTGCACTGTCCAACTGCTGATCATGGAAAACCAAGGGACATCTGGTGAATGCAGGCCGCGAGCGGTCGACCGCTCACCACGGGTGCGTCTGCCGGACATAGCGTTGGACGTGCCGGGATGCAGGCTAGTACACCGGACCTGCAACTCCAAGCGTACAATCCAAGCGGCCGACCGCTCTCGAATATGTGTTGGTGCGGTATCTCCTGTCGCTCGCGACGCGCCGCCGAGCATGTTCTGAGCACACCCTGATACAAGACTGATGTGTTCAACGCTTAGTGTATCGGCACGCCGCCGGACACGTCTTGAGTGCAAATACCATACTTATGCATCCCGTGCTACGTTCAGCGACCCCCATTACCCTGCCGTGAGCGGCCGACCGCTCGTGGGTGCTCACGGTATTGTATATCAGCCCTCCTGGCTTAGTTGGTAGACCACTTAGAAGCTGTGCCGCTGCACGTCGTGGTCGCAGGTTCGATTCCTGCAGGGCTGTATTCGGCTTGGGAATCAGCTTTTTTGTGGCCTGGCGACGCGATGAGTGGGGTGACGCGGGGTTCTACTGATGCCGTTGTGGGCCCTACTGGCTTAGTGGGTAAGCCGCTCTGCGAACGCATCGAGCGGTCGCAGGTTCGATTCCTGTGGGGCTCTTATGGTCGCCTAAACACTTTTTTCTGGTTCGATTCCACCGCTCGATGCCAGTAGGGGCCACCGTTCCTCATCGCGTCGCCAGGCGACAAAAACCGAGATACCCAAGACGAATACAGCCCTGCAGGAATCGAACCTGCGCCCACGACGTGCAGCGGCACAGCTTCTAAGTGGTCTACCAACTAAGCCAGGAGGACTGGTATACAATACCGTGAGCACCCACGAGCGGTCGGCCGCTCACGGCAGGGTAATGGGGGTCGCTGAACGTAGCACGGGATGCATAAGTATGGTATTTGCACTCAAGACGTGTCCGGCGGCGTGCCGATACACTAAGCGTTGAACACATCAGTCTTGTATCAGGGCGTGCTCAGAACATGCTCGGCGGCGCGTCGCGAGCGACAGGAGATACCGCACCAACACATATTCGAGAGCGGTCGGCCGCTTGGATTGTACGCTTGGAGTTGCAGGTCCGGTGTACTAGCCTGCATCCCGGCACGTCCAACGCTATGTCCGGCAGACGCACCCGTGGTGAGCGGTCGACCGCTCGCGGCCTGCATTCACCAGATGTCCCTTCGTTTTCCATGATCAGCAGTTGGACAGTGCACGGCAGCAGGCAGTTCTCGCCTAGAACATCGCAGCGAGCGGCCGACCGCTCACAGCGAGGTACGAGCGGGCGAGGGCGGACAGCAGGGTACGAGCGGTCGACCGCTCACAGCGAGGTGTGCGAGCGGTCGACCGCTCATATTGTTCACGATACAATATGATGCATTCACCAGATGTCCCTTCGTTTTCCATGATCAGCAGTTGGACAGTGCACGGCAGCAGGCAGTTCTCGCCTAGAACATCGCAGCGAGCGGCCTACCGCTCACAGCGAGGTACGAGCGGGCGAGGGCGGACAGTAGGGTACGAGCGGTCGACCGCTCACAGCGAGGTGTGCGAGCGGTCGACCGCTCATATTGTTCACGATACAATATGAGCACTCGAGTATAGGGTCACCCAGGATATCCCCTCGGCACATGTAAGCGCCCAACAGGAGCCGCCGCTGGGAGCCGTCAGCTGCGTGGTTCAATTATGGTACCTTACTTCGGGTGTAGCATTACATACAAGAGTTATCTGAGTCAGAGGCAGACATGCACACAGTCGCACTCTGTGCTCCTGGGCAGTGATGCAACAACATAGAGAGACCGTGTCAGAAGTTTCCCATATGTGTAGGGATAATGGGCCCCTAAGCACCTATCTTCTGGCTGGTCCTGGGACCTCGGAGCGCCACTCCTCAGAGATATGAACACATAAGGTACACCCCAGTCTATATATTATGTGTTCTATCACCCGGAGACACCTTGGCTCCACGTGTATGGTGGAGCTTGTTACATCACAGGCTGATATACTGTTGAGACTGTCCACACCGGGACAAAGTCCAGGTGAAGTTGGGAGTTACGGACTTACAAAGTCCGGAAGGATGTGTGCGGAGGAAGAAGGATTCAGCAAAGCTATGGATCAACACCTTGAGGATGCGTGGGTGTCTTCAATGTAAGACGGACAAGAGATCCGGAATTCATAACAGGAGCAAGCAACAAGTAAGAAGAAAAGCAAGAGTAGTGATGTGCAACGCCCGGCCTCGAGCCATCAGGCTCCCCAAGCCGGCCGTATTCAGGCCGAGCCAAGCTGAGCTTTCGAGGCGGCCTGGGGAGCCTGACGGCTCGGCACACGACCACAATGAGCTCGAGCTGGGCTCTCGAGCTTGGGCTCAATGACGCTGGCATAGGGCGAGCAATATTGATCACTGAACTAATGATACTGCGATTTATGTGGGTTTTAAACATACGTTAGCACTGCAGTACTCACATTTTCTTCATCAGGAAGACTCATAAGTAGTCTTGTCACTCTTGTGTATCAATTACTCGGGACTGAGAGCATGCAGTGCACGCTAGGTCAAAGGTCAGAGGGCAGGGCAAAGCAGATGGCGACGAGAAGTGTCACTGGACGTGTTCTCTCATCGTTCTTCATGCTCTTGCAGCGCAGGAGGCCGGGGCAAGAACCGTCAGCCTGAGGTCGACGACGGATGCGTCATTGGACACGTCTTCTTGCTCTTCCTGGTGTCAAGCAGCGCGGGAGGGCAGGTGCAGAGGCGGAGTGCAACGAAACACGTTGTTGGACACGTCTCATTATGGGTCTTTGCACTCTGGCAGTGCAGAGGTGCGGGCAGGAGGTAAGTAGCACCCACCACCTGCAGGCTCTGGCTCAGGCCGAGCTGAGCTCGAGCCGTCTTCAAGAGCCCGGCCTGCAGTTCGAGCAGGCCGTAGCTCTCCAGGCCGAGCCGTAGCCGCGGCTTTGCAGCCGAGCCGGGCTCGCACATCACTAAGCAAGAGACAAGACCAAGTGGAAAGAAAGTCAAGCCAGAGGTGCGAGGTTAAGCAGAAGTCAGAGTGAGAGGTTGGAGGTCAGGAATCAGAAGTCTGGTTGGAAAGATCAGACTATGAGAGGAGAGCAAACAGAACAGATCGATCTCACAGTTGTAACAGGGAGCGTAACGAGATATTAGAACTGAGAACTAAGTGTCGCTACAAGGAGGCTTATATGGCAAAGTCCAAAAGTCCGAAGAGCAGTAGCCAAGACAGAAGTACAGGAGGTCAGGAACCAGAGTCAGGTGGAAACTTATGATCAGCCAATGCAAAGTATTCCGCCGCTTGTGGGCCTCTTGTGTGCGATAGTGAGTGGTCCGCCGCTCACGGGCCTCTTTCTGCTGTTGTCCGCTCGTAATCTCCTGTCGATAGTCACGCACAGTGGGCGCTTACAGTGGAGATAGGCATAAATACACCTGTGACCGCAAACTGTGTGTGACTATCGACAGGAGGTTACGAGCGGACAACAGCAGAAAGATGCCCGCGAGCGGCCGACCGCTCGCTATCGAACATACGCAGAAAGAGGCCCGCGAGCGGGCGACCGCTCGCTATCGAACATACGCAGCAAGATGCCCGCGAGCGGCCGACCGCTCGCTATCGAACATACGCAGAAAGATGCCCGCGAGCGGCCGACCGCTCGCTATCGAACATACGGAGAAAGATGCCCGCGAGCGGCCAACCGCTCGCTATCGAACATACGCAGCAAGATGCCCGCGAGCGGCCGACCGCTCGCTATCGAACATACGCAGAAAGATGCCCGCGAGCGGCCGACCGCTCGCTATCGAACAAACGCAGAAAGAGGCCCGCGAGCGGGCGACCGCTCGCTATCGAACATACGCAGAAAGATGCCCGCGAGCGGCCGACCGCTCGCTATCGAACATACGCAGAAAGATGCCCGCGAGCGGCCGACCGCTCGCTATCGAACATACGCAGAAAGAGGCCCGCGAGCGGGCGACCGCTCGCTATCGAACATACGCAGAAAGAGGCCCGCGAGCGGGCGACCGCTCGCTATCGAACATACGCAGAAAGAGGCCTGCGGGCGGCCGACCGCTTGCTATCGAACATACCCAGAAATATGCCCGCGAGCGGGCGACCGCTCGCTATCGAACATATGCAGAAAGATGCCCGCGAGCGGGCGACCGCTCGCTATCGAACATACGCAGAAAGAGGCCTGCGGGCGGCCGACCGTTCACTATTGGAGACGCAGAGACAACGCGTCGCGATCGGGCGACCGCGCGCAGGAGGAGATAGTGATTTGACACTTGAGGGATGCACGTGGGCGGCATAGCCACGTGGCAAGTACGTCATGATGATTCGTGATCGAGTGTGACAGTTTATGTCGATCAATCAGGAACGCGATCATCTGTGGAAGTGTGGTTAGAGGACATCACGGGCTGAACGCTTCAGAGGGAAGGACGTGCAGGGATGGGCGGTGGGGTACAGATTATGTCGCGTCCAAGTGCGAAACACCGGAGATGAGGAGATGAGGAGATGGATGAGCGTGATGGCGAACGAAAAAGGGAATCGCAGTGCTCGAGAGAATAGATGATCCCTGCACGGAAAAGGACAAGGTTGGGATTGTTCCGATCGATGGGCCGCGATGCAGGCATGAGGCCGCAGGCAGGCAGAGATAGATAGAGCGGGGGAGCGACTCTCTCTCTCTCTCTCTCCCCGCGATCACCCTCTGAGCGACCGCACTCCCCTACTACAGACACTCCTCCACTCCTCTCTTACTGGCACGATGAGTACTGCAACAAAGGCAAGCAAGGCTGGCAAGAAGGCGAAGGCGACGAAGACCCAGGCCGCGGCGGGGTTGGTAAAACGAAGGATGGGGCGGCGGGCGACGCGCCGCGAGCATCTGGAGATATATCTCCTGCCGGTCGCGATGAGGTGAGTACTGTATGCAGCATCGCGTGTGAGTGCGGATGAGCTGAGGGATGGGATTGGACAGCTCGCGGCTGCGCCTCCCCTTGAGCGGATGGCGCTGATGGCGGAGAAGCAGAGCAAGGAGTTGGCTTTGAAGAAGGAGATGGCAGCGGCGCGACTTGGGTACGCCACTGTTAACCTCCTCAACCCCGGGGTCCAGCTGTCGTTCGGTCAATACAACAACCGAGCTTTGAACAAGAAGGCCGTCTCCGACCTTGTGCACAGTTTCCGCGGCATGGGCATCCAGCACGAGGACCACCCGATGCCGGTTGCTGTCAAGGTGGACTGGGTGGACCCCGGTTGTCTTGTTCAGAATGCCGACGACAACGACTTGAAGGCCGTGCAGTGGACGTCGAAGGTCCAAGGCGCCGAGGTCACCGTTCTCGGCGGGCAGCACCGACATGCGGCCGTGCAGGGCTTCAAGAAGCAGCTTGAAGTTGAGGCGGCGAAGCTGAAGACGGCGCTCTCGAAGAAGCAGAAGAAGCTGAACGACATCGGCGACGGCGGCGACGTCACCAGGAAGGGCAAGGCGGCCGTGAAGAAGGAGGCGGAGGGCGCGCTGCGATCGGAGCTCGCGGACATGGCGGACAAGCTCGCGAAGATCAAGAGCCTCCTCGGCGAAATAGGGACGTGGACGGTGGAGCTGTATGACATTGGTGAGTGTTGCATGTATGAGATTGGTGAGTGTTGCATGTATGAGATTGTTTTATATCGAGCGGTCGACCGCTCGACCGGTGCTGTTGTAGTGCGAGCGGTCGACCGCTCGAGAGGCGTGGTCAGTGTGAGCGGTCGCCCGCTCGACCGAGTCCGAGCGGTCGACCGCTCGCGAGGCGTGGTCAGTGTGAGCGGTCGACCGCTCACCATATGGTGTGCACCTATTGCAATAGAGACCGGTAAATAGCCTGCGCGCTATTGCAACACGTACCGGCTCCCGTGTACAGCCACCCCGGAGGCTCCGGGAGCCACCATATTCTGCCTAATTAGGCAGCTGAGCTAATAGCCAGCCCGGAGGCCTCCTTCTTGGGCGCTTTTTTGGCTCTTTTTGGCCTCTACAGCCACAACAGCCCCGGAGCCCATAGTGGCTGTGCTATACCAACCTCCCGGCGCTTTTTCGTGTTTTCTGGCCCAATATGGCAACTTACTGATGGTGGCTCTGTAGTGAATGTTCCTGCCACCTTAGTACCTTCAGTTCTTATCCGTTTTACATGAAAGTAGGTGCAATGGATTCGCATTTTGATGCCCTATCCACTGGTGCTATGTAGAATAGGTGGCATGCCTTCACAACTGCTGCATACTCACAATACTACTGAAATACAGTCACATACAGTAAATAGTGCATATTGCGGTCACCTTCTATTCAATCTTGACATGTCTAACATGTCTGAGCAGGCAGAAAGTGTCTCCATTTGATGTGATCTGTTATAGCACCATATAATCCAGTAAAATGATGTACTTCTGCTAGATCAGCCTGCTGCTTTATAACCTCCACCATGTCCATAGTTGTTCCGTTTGCCCTGCAATCATCTACATACTAGCAGACAATATATTATAATCTTTATGTATAGTGGCCAACCATATACCATTTACAATGGCTTCATAAATTTGGGGTTTATGTTGGTACCATGACTTGGGAGGAAACCAAGCCTAATGGGTGAGCTCATGATGTACATAGAGATCATTGCATAATCTATAATACAGCAGACATACATGTACCCAGTCATAGCTTAATTTCGCTTATCGGGCTTGGATTGATTCACTGGTGTTCTTATCAATGACCAGCAATGGTTGGCAGATCACCACATGTTGCCTGCATGGATAATCATTGTAATACCACCAATAGGACCTACAAGTATGCAGCTTTCTGGCACAGTTTTTGCCATGCCAAACGGAGCACTCAACACTGAGATATAAGCCAGATTGTCCAAAAAGCGCCCAAATTAAGACCCATCTGAATGTTCTGCATCGTTGTTGACACAGATCCAGCCATTGCCACAAGTGTATGGTGCCATAAATGGATGCACAGCATAGTATACAATATATATCTTGACTTCTGAGATCATGTGGTATGTGGGCAGATGGGTAGAACTTGAATATCAGTTGCTGCAGTAGGCCATCTTTCTGGTCATTCTGTACCACTCATATCAACATCTTTCCAACTAAAAATCTCCAAACACATTTATTGTAGCATCATCCAATGTGACCATTTCTGTGGTACAGATCTGCTTATCAGGCCAAAACTGGTGGAGTTATAGGCCGTTCCTTCTTAACACTGATAAAGCCCTATAGATATTGTCTGTTGGCGGATAGGGCTGAAATTTGGTAGACATGTAGACCATACCAAGGCTATAATATGTAGCAAGTTTCATAAAGTTTGAACTCCAAGAAGGCAACATATTCAGTGCAAGAATGTGCAGGCTTGCAGCAATAAGGGTTTTGCTTAAGTGTGGCTACTGTATACCATCTATTGCATTGCAATTGAGTCCATATCATTGAAAGGGTATTTATGGATATTAGTACCAGTTGACAGAACAGACAGTGAAGTACTGAAACCAATACAAGGCTGGTACTGAGAAATACATCTAGGGTGTAATCAGTACACTGATGTATCAAGTTAATATATATAGTGCCTCATTAGAAAGCAGCATTTAATACCTCTTTGGTGGCACCCAAAGTGTAAAAATTGAACAAGATATGACCCCAGTGTTTATGATGTTGTCTTTATATGCCCATTTTATTGATCAAATCGACCATACAGCACCTGTATATCAGGTATTTGGGTATCTCATGCTCCAGGTAGATAGAGCATTAAAACGCGAATCCATTGCACCTACTTTCATGTAAAACGGATAAGAACTGAAGGTACTAAGGTGGCAGGAACATTCACTGCAGAGCCATCATCAGTAAGTTGCCATATTGGGCCAGAAAACACGAAAAAAGCGCCGGGAGGTTGGTATAGCACAGCCACTATGGGCTCCGGGGCTGTTGTGGCTGTAGAGGCCAAAAAGAGCCAAAAAAGCGCCCAAGAAGGAGGCCTCCGGGCTGGCTATTAGCTCAGCTGCCTAATTAGGCAGAATATGGTGGCTCCCGGAGCCTCCGGGGTGGCTGTACACGGGAGCCGGTACGTGTTGCAATAGCGCGCAGGCTATTTACCGGTCTCTATTGCAATAGAACTACAACAGCAGCTGGACCGCTCGACCGAGTTCGAGCGGTCGACCGCTCAAAAGGTGTCGCCAGCATCGCCCGCTGCGTGTGCGATGTTGCGATTCGAGCGGTCGACCGCTCGCGAGGCTCGGTCAGTAGGAGCGGCCTCGCCAATGTGAGCGGTCGCCCGCTCGAGAGGCGTGGCGAGCGCGAGGGCGTGACCGCTTTCTCCGACCATACACTGCGGCTGTTTTAGATTGTACTTCACGAGATCACACGACTGATGATGCGCTATGTTATAGATAAGCTGCAGGAGCCAACCCTCCGCCATCTCTCCATGAACAAGATCGATCCCCAGCTCTCGGAGACGATGGTAGAGCGAACATGGCGGTGGGTGTACGAGCTGAAGGCCGCGGCAGCGCAGCTTGCCAAGACGCACAATATCCCGGTGGAGACACTCGTCCCCGGCAATGGGTGGTGGAGTTCGCGACTCCTGGAGGATGTGATGGGCGACCCGAAAACGCGTCGGAAGTATTCCTCCTTCATGAAGCCGTTCCATAATCCGTCCACCTGGAACCTCATGTCGCTCATGAGTGTGTTCCCATACTACACGAGCGAAGCCGTGGTCAACACGAAGGCATTTGGGGACTACCTGGACGACGGCGATTACGGTGACTGGGTGCGTGCTTTTTTCTGGCTTGTGTGTATGCGGATGCGAGTGCTGACCTGCTTGTGTCAGCTTCACATGGAGATATTGCGTTCAGGGCTGGCAGCGCTGCATTTCATCGCGAGTGACTGTGAGTGGCCGGAGGTGAACCAGCAGGGGAAGCTGGTGAATCCCCAGGCCTCTGCGCTCGGCAGCGAGGTGTATGCGTTCCAGATCGCGAGCATCCAGGAGGCCGAGGAACGGACGGCGGTGATGGAGGCGTTGCAGAATGGCCAGGAGGCGATTCTCCCTGCGGTGTCGAAGACCGCGGTGGGTGCCCGTCGGCAGGCGCAGAATAGGTACGAGGAGGTCATGGCGACGGTGCGGGCCGCACGAGTTGTGCAAGAGGTGTTCCCGAAGGAGCTCCTGGACACGATCGACGCGGCGTACCGGTCGTGCCTCAAGGACCGGCTTGCGCACATGGCGCACAGCGACTCGCCTCTGTGGATGGACGCGCTGCGTGGCTATCAGGCCTCGATCCGGCGGTCGTGTGCGCAGTACTGGACGGCGACCCTCGACAAGCTGCGGGCGACGACTCCGGACTCGGAGTCCATTCGTGCGCTGGAGAACGCACCCCAGAAGCTGGAGTGGGTGTTCGAGCTGCAGCGGCTCGGGCTGGCCTTCGCGCTCCCGGTCCCGACGAAGACGTTCATGGACGCCCTGAAGGAGAAGTTGACCGCGGCAGACGACGGAATCGCGACGGTGAGTGGTATTGCCTTTGTCCATCGGACTGTTCGATCGCCGAGACGCAGCGTGAGCGGCCGCCCGCTCGTTCGAAGAGGTTACGATGCGAGCGGTCGCCCGCTCATCCCAGGGATGTGCTCCGAGCGGTCGCCCGCTCGGGCCCAGAGTTACAGTGCGAGCGGTCGCCCGCTCATGCCATGGACGTGCTCCGAGCGGTCGCCCGCTCGGCCCAGAGTTACAGTGCGAGCGGTCGCCCGCTCATGCCATGGACGTGCTCCGAGCGGTCGCCCGCTCGGGCCCAGAGTTACAGTGCGAGCGGTCGCCCGCTCATGCCATGGACGTGCTCCGAGCGGTCGCCCGCTCGGCCCTAGAGTTACGGTGCGAGCGGTCGCCCGCTCATGCCATGGACGTGCTCCGAGCGGTCGCCCGCTCGGGCCCAGAGTTACAGTGCGAGCGGTCGCCCGCTCATGCCATGGACGTGCTCCGAGCGGTCGCCCGCTCGGCCCTAGAGTTACGGTGCGAGCGGTCGCCCGCTCGTGCCAAGAGATAGGGCACGAAGGGTGAATACATACTTCGAGCGGTCGCCCGCTCGGCCGCGGAGTTACACTGTGAACAGCTGTGCTAACACCTCTCCCTGCAGCTCATGTTCATGCTCGATCCGCTCCACGGCGGCAATCCCCATAACCTCCTCGGTGACCAAATCAACGCCCTCCTGTCAGATGCGACACTTTTCCGACAAGTCCCTGGTGTCTCAGTCTGGGTAAGTCTGATCGGATACCTTCTGCACGCTCACAGTTCATACACTGACGGCCCAACAGTGGTGGTCGTTTGTGCTCCGCGAGCACATCAAGCTTACCGACATAGGCCGCATGGTCCACGCAATGGCAACAACTGGCTCCGATGCCCTGCGTGGTACTCGGCGGTTCATCTTCGAGAAGATCGGCAAAGCTGTGTGGGGGAAGGGCGGCGTCAACGCGAAGTTGTCCCCCTTCGGCGCATTCATCGACTTCAACTCGGAGGACGATCCGTGGAAGCCGACCTGCGAGGCGTACTACAAGGCGATGAAGGAGGCTCTGACCGTCATGCGGAAGGACGCAGATGCGGAGAACGGGGGGTTCACTACATCCCAGCTCGACAAGCTGCCCGCGCTCCGCATGCTCGTAACCACGTCCGCTCCCGAGTTCCGATCGTTCGTGGCGAAGAAGGCAAACAGCGCCGGAGAGGACAAGGCGTTGAAGGCTCTGAGCGTCGAGCTTCCGGTCAGGTGGGCGTACCAGCTTGAGCACGTCGCGCCATTCTACGCCTCTCTGGCGTTCAAAAGCCTGCGGGCGGCCGCAGCGAAACACCTGAGCGCGATTGGTGCATTCGAGTCCATCGGGCGCGAGGGGCGGCGCGTCAGTGTCTGGAAGTACTGGGACGCTGAGCTCGGGAAAGTGTACGAGACCCAAGCGTCGCCGCTGCCTGTCTCGGTGGATGTGCTCGACCTCGACCTCGACACATTCCTCGAGTCCGCCACCATGCGGGCTACGTTCTCCGCGGAGATCTCGACCATCATCAAGACCGTCAGGTCGTCCAAGGTCGCGCATTTCGGCCCCACCGCTGCCAAGAAACAGGTGGTCCTCGACCGCGAGGTGCTCACCTCTTTCGAAGACTTGATCAAGGTGAGTGCGGCGTCTGGATGTACTATGCTTTGTACTCACTGCGCATCGCGTGCTTTCAGACACTCTGGACGAACGCGAACCGGCAGGTGGCCCGCGCAAGCGGGACAACGGCTCCGTACGTCGAGCCGTCTGGACGGCGGGACCATTTCTACGAGGAGTTCCCGACTATGGCGGCGAAGGCGGACAGCTCCGCGTACCCGTCGCTCAATTATATGCAGATCCAAGCCGAGAGGACCGCGCGGTCGCGGAAGGAGATGGACCGGTACGAGGGCGCATTGGAGAGGCTTGGTTATCCCAAGCCGCAGCTCTTGGGCCCGTACAAGGACACGGACATTCTCCCGC
Organism: Lentinus brumalis; assembly: GCA_001792895.1. Classification (NCBI taxonomy): domain Eukaryota; kingdom Fungi; phylum Basidiomycota; class Agaricomycetes; order Polyporales; family Polyporaceae; genus Lentinus; species Lentinus brumalis. The sequence goes on along the minus strand of MARA01000072.1, from coordinate 16,056 downwards.
AAGACCTCGTCGGCTGGAACGGGCCCGTGGGGGCGATGAAGCTCGATGCGGCCAGCGTTCCTGCGCGCGCACTCGCGGCGGCGGCGCTCGCGAAGGAGGAACATCGTTCGGACGTCGAGGATGTCGAAATGGAGATGGGCGGACCCAGCGGTGCGAGCACGGCGACTCACGGAGAGCCCACCGACCCGGCCGATCGGGAGTCTGACAACCAGAGCGCGTCCGAGGGCGCTGACAAGGACAAGGACGAGGGCGACGATGAGGAGGACGACGACGACGACGACGACGCGGACGACGACGCGGACGGGACGACGACGGGGACGACGACGAGGACGGGGATGGGGACGAGGACGAGGGCGATGAGAACGGCGAAGACCAGCTCCAATCAAGCAGCGACGAGCCTCCTCAGGGCAATCACGGCAAGAACGACCAGTCGGCTCACGGCGAGGACCTCGACGCAGAGGGGGAGGATGCCGATGAAGAGAAGCTCTGGGCCTCTGTCGGTCCCATCACGCTCGATGAGCCCAGCGGTGAGCACACCGACGAGGTTTCCACCGCCCCGGCAACGCAGAGTGCCTCGGAGCACGCCACGGACGAAGCGAAGTCCGTTCCCCCTGAGGAGGCTCAGCCTGACGAGGATGTCCCTCGCGAGCGGTCGCCCGCTCGCGACGCTATGGAGGTCGATGACAAGGGTCCTTCCGAGCCCGAAGACGGCCCCCCTACCTCTGAGGTCCCCGACGACAACGGCGACGATGCGGAGGACGACGCGCCGCAGCCTTTGCGACGTCTCAAGAAGCACGGGAGGACCGACCGCATGGTGGACCTCGACGACGATGCTGAGCAGGGCGTTGAGGACCTCGCTCATAGTGAGTTCTCTCATATTGTCTTACGCAAATGACAGGTGAAGACGCAGCAAATGTATTCTCGGAGCGGTCGACCGCTCAAGAGGGGATCGCAGCCGCACGTCAGAACGAGCGGTCGACCGCTCGCATGGTCCCCTTCTGGTGGATGCAATCCCGACATTGCCTTCGAGCGGTCGACCGCTCAACATGACGTGCGGCCGCTAAGATGCTCGCGAGCGGTCGACCGCTCAGACGGTACCTGCCGCTGCGAGCTAGCGAGCGGTCGACCGCTCGCGAGCATCCTCACCCACGATCCACTACCTGTTGTCCGACAATGGATGCTCGTGAGCGGTCGACCGCTCAGACGGTATCTGCCGCTGCGAGCTAGCGAGCGGTCGACCGCTCAGACGGTATCTGCCGCTGCGAGCTAGCGAGCGGTCGTCCGCTCGCGAGCATGATCCGCTACCTTCTGTCCGACAGCTGATGCTCGCGAGCGGTCGACCGCTCGAACACATCCTCACCCACGCTCCACTACCTTCTGTCCGACATTGAAGCTCACGCAATGATTGTACAGACGTCAGTTCCATGGTGGTCACCCCGCCGGTCTCGCACGCTCAGAAGGACGACAACCAAGGCACCGCCCGCATTACTCGCAAGCGTGCCGCGACAAGTACAGCAGAGCCCGAAGATAAGGCGGTCAAGGTCCTGAAGAAGGACCTCAAGACTGGCTCTGGCGCGGCCAGCTCGACGCAGCCTGTCGCGGCGAGGACTCGTCAACGTCCTCAGCCCGGCGCGAAGTCCAAGGCAAATGCCGCGATGGTTAAGGACGACGACACTGACGCGATGATCGGTTGAGTTCTTTGTCCCCGTCTCTCCTTCCGCGCTCCTGTGCCCGCCGGTCTGTTTGTCGTTCGCTGAATGTCGCGCTTCCTCATTGTACTTGTATCGCATATCCTTCCCTCCCTCCCGTCGCATAGTCCTGCCCATGTACCACTCCTACTCGTTCCTGTATATCTCTCCTCGCCATAATTGAATGCAATTGTCTCTCGCCCTTTAAATGATGACTCATCTGAAATGACACACCCCCGATCGCACAACCAAATAGCGTTCCCGCTGCTTGAACGTTTGAAGCCCTCTGATCCGCTCTTTCTAGCCTACCGCTGCCTTGGGGTCGCATAAATCATTGCTGCGTGGTCAAAAGTCGTCTGCGGTCCCCTCCCACCCTTACCCTAACTCCCCAACTTGTCGTCCCCTCCCTCCAGCATTCTATCTCCATCTCCCGCCGCTCGCGATATCTCCTGCTGCTCGCGATGGACACCAACTTCGCCTTCTACGATGATCAACCGACGTTTTCTCAAGAGGAGCCGTCCTTCGAACAAGATGAACAGCCGGAAGAAGACGTAAAGTACGTGTCTGAGGGCATCTATCTATCTGGCCACTGTCCTGCTTTGCGCACTCCGTCCTCATCGTACCCCTCCCCCTCTCTCAATAGCGAACTCGACGAGCCCCTCGGCGCGGCGGCGTACACCGATGACGAGGAAGACGGGCCTCTCCGCGAGCCGTTCAACATCAGCTTCGTCCCGCCGACCATGGTGACCGAGGACAGTGTCTCGCAGGAGGAGGTCACCCGCGGCCATCTCGTCGCGGACGCTCACTTTGACGAGTTGGCGCAGAGGTATGTCGAGATGCCGACCAGAACCGTCCTCCTCTCCGATCTTGAGCGGAACTTCAACTCCCGCAACCAAGAGAGGGCTCTCTCGCTCCTGCAGCGCAAGAACCTTCTCAAGGTCGACAGCCGCTACTTGTACGCCGCCAATGATCCCAAGATCTACTGGAAGCTGAGCGAGGTGTGTACATGATGCTACCTCTGTTACCATCTCTGTGTCTCATCCCACCCGTGCGTTCTCGCTCCCTGTGCCCTTTCTGGCGTGCAGGTGCGCTGGGACTGCGACATACGTGTCCCGAAGGAGCTCGGCTTCGGTGCTGTGTTGCCGCCAGTGGACAAACCGGACTGGTCGTTCACGATGCGCTTCGACCGCAGACATTGGACGTTCAAGGGCGACCGGCGCGTCTTTGGTTTCCTGCCCGACCACCGGATGTTATACATTGGCCAGGCTCCGATGCAGGCTGATGTGTTCATCGCGCTCATGCCTGTCGACGCCTTTGCCGCAGACCCGGAGCCCGTCCGCCACACGCGCGTGCCCACGACGATGAGTTCTGTTGTGGCACGCATTACCATCTCCATGATCACCTACATGCTCGTCAAGGCTGGCTATGGTACGGTATACATGACGGAAGAGTATCCCGACGTCGCGAAGGAGTATGAATGGCGGTTGCAAACCAACATCTTGTGAGTCCTGCCATTTCCCGCATGTGGTCTTGCCCATGTCGTTGCGACGCCCGCCCATTGCTACCGCGCACAATCAGAGGCAGGCGCGTGTCTTGACTCTCGTCGCTCACCCTAACCCTTGGGTAACCACAAGGGATATTGACGATGAGCGGTCGCCCGCTCCGGACGATACATCCCAAATTGTGAGCGTACGACCGCTCACCGTGACCCTTGGATGATAGCAAGCGCATGGATGAGCGGTCGCCCGCTCCGGACAACGTGTCGCTCTGAGCGGTCGCCCGCTCCGGACGATACATCCCAATATTGTGAGCGTACGACCGCTCACCGTGACCCTTGGATGATAGCAAGCGCATGGATGAGCGGTCGCCCGCTCCGGACAACGTGTCGCTCTGAGCGGTCGCCCGCTCCGAACGACACATCCCACTATTGTGAGCGTACGACCGCTCACCGTGACCCTGGGATCACAGCAAGCGCATGGATCAGTGTCGCTCTGAGCGGTCGCCCGCTCCAGACGACATATCACCATGAGCGTGCGACAGGTCGCCAGACGACACCGCATAAGCGGTTGCCCGCTCCAGATGGATTGTCGAGTACTAATAGCGGCTGACCCGTGGCAGAAGATGCCTTGTGAGCGGTCGCCCGCTCCTATTCTCCCCATTCCACATTTGTTGCACGTCATGTATGCTCACTCGTTTCGTCAGCGACAATCCCATCTGGCAGTTCACTACCGAGACTCTTCGGAACCTCGACCGTGCGATCAAGGAGCATTACGACGAATGGTGGCAGGGAGCACCGGACTCGTACAGAGTCCCAGAGTTCATCGACGCTGAGCCCGTTGCCATCCTCGCCAAGTATGGCCAAAACATCAAAATCTGTGCCCCAGCTACCTTCGAGGCCGATCGCGATACTTGGAACGACATGATCGACTTCAACAACATCCTCCGCATTCACATGGCTTATGCTGTGCATACCCAGTGCGTGTTAACACCTGCATCTCATACATATGCTCTCATATCAATTGCACCACACGCATCCTGACTGTAGGGCTATTGAGGCAAGCGGCTTCGAGCCTATCGACCCCCAGCGCATCCTCGATCGCTACACACATGTATACACGACCGCCGATCCGAACACGCGCGAGCTCATCGAGGACTTGGAAAACTACGACCTCCTCGACGGTGACGGTCGCGAGATCCCCATCTTCTCCGAGGACGGACTTCCAATCCTCCGCAGAGACAGGTTTCGCGACCCGGACACACCTCCCTGCGGCTTGCTCCAGGATCTCAACAAGGTCCTCCCCCTCTTTCAAGAGTCCTCGATCATCCCGCTTCAGGACCCTGAGCTCGACGACGGGGAGAGGGATCTCCAGGACGAGGACTTCATCGCCGACATCCTTGGGGACCCGTCTGAGCCCATGACACCCATCTTCACCTACCCCCAGTTCTTCTCCAAGAACATCGGTCAGTGGCAGGCGGACGGCATCATCAAGCCTCTCCTGCGTCCCTTGCGCCGTCTCGCCCGCGACATAGGCGTCACTGCGGACGGGCCCCTCTGCATTGAGGGCTTCAAGTCCCAGGCATACAACAATGTCGCCCATCACGTCCGAGACAAGGCCCGCACTCACATCGCGCAGCGCGGGCCGCTCACTGGTGCTACCGCCGGTGCTTGGGCACGCGACGCCACCACCAAAAAGACCGCTCTCGATACGTTGGGCTATGCGTCTGCGCAGCTGCCCCATGAACGCCTCGCCCGCCAGATGCGCACCGCTGAGGACCATGCCAACAAGAACGCCCTCCGCTTTGAGAACAACTTCATCTTCCACATCGCGCGCATCAAGCCTGAGTATCGTTCTGGCGGCGGTTTCTACGAGCACGTTCTCATGAAGCTCCGCAAGATCTTCTTCAGCCCTGAGGTCAACAACGCGCTCCGTTCCTCGACGGTAATCTTCAAACCAGCGGTACGACGCACCACTTACTTTTGATCTGCGTGGATGATGCTGACTGCGCGCGGCATCTCACAGGTCTACCCTCGCATCCTGGAGTGGACGACGTACCCAATCACGACCCTCCTCGACCGAGTCTGGACATTGCGTGTCAAGCCAAACCTTATGAATCCTGCTGAGAACGGCCGTCCTGATCCTGTCTACGTCGAGCTCACCTCTGTGGCCGAGCGCTGCCTCAATTTCGCGCACACAGGCGCAGCCAAGGTCCTCAATAGAAATCTGATGTGGCACATGTGGGTCACCCGCGGCATTCTCGACAATGGCTTTCCCGCGTTCTGGCCTGGTCTGGTCATCGGCGGCGAGACAAGAACCGCACCATTTGTCGAGCTCTCCCAGTGGCCGCTGGCCCCCCGTCCGGAGTATATGCCGCTCGTGGTGTCGAAGCGCTCTCAGGAGCTCACATACGGTCTCCCGCACTTCTTGGTAAGTACTCATCTTTTGATTGTGGCCTGTCTTCGGTTTGGTGGGCGGAACCTCCGTGTGTAGTGCGCAGGGCGTTCAGAAGTGCTCGCGAGCGGCCGCCCGCTCGTACGCACGTCTTGTTGATGGTCTGCTCGTCGGTCATCTCACCGGCTGCGCTCGTGCGACGTATGCTTTCGAGCGGTCGCCCGCTCCCGAGACTCGATCTCTGCCATGCAACCTCCGTCCTTCATGCGCAGAGCCCTCAGAAGTGCTCGCGAGCGGCCGCCCGCTCGTACGCACGTCTTGTTGATGGTCTGCTCGTCGGTCATCTCACCGGCTGCGCTCGTGCGACGTATGCTTTCGAGCGGTCGCCCGCTCCCGAGACTCGATCTCTGCCATGCAACCTCCGTGCATCGTGCGCAGAGCCCTCAGAGGTGCTCGCGAGCGGTCGCCCGCTCGTACGTGCGACTTGTTGATGGTCTGCTCGTCGGTCATCTCACCGGCTGCGCTCGTGCGACGTATGCTTTCGAGCGGTCGCCCGCTCCCGAGACTCGATCTCTGCCATGCAACCTCCGTGCATCGTGCGCAGAGCCCTCAGAGGTGCTCGCGAGCGGTCGCCCGCTCGTACGTGCGACTTGTTGATGGTCTGCCCGTCGGTCATCTCACCGGCTGCGCTCGTGCGACGTATGCTTTCGAGCGGTCGCCCGCTCCCGAGACTCGATCTCTGCCATGCAACCTCCGCGCATCGTGCGCAGACCCCTCAGAAGTGCTCCGCGAGCGGCCGCCCGCTCGTACGCACGTCTTGTTGATGGTCTGCTCATATTGGACCAGACTCTTGATTCACTTCCGTGGCTACATACCCTTCGCTGACCTCACAACGCCCTCAGATATATCTCACGGACTTCCGGCTTCGTCTGGCCAACGTCTCCCCCAAACCGCCAGGCACCTCCAGGTATAACGCATCGATTCAGAGGCTCCTCATCACGGCCCAGATCGCCATGGACGCATACGAGGAGGATGTGCTCGCTCTCGTCAAGCGGCAGCTGTTCACAGAGATCGCCGATGCCTTGAAGGATCGCAACCATCCCGACCACGTCAGGGCTATTGAGCGCAAGAAGAACTGGGACGTGTGGCGCAAGTCTAATCATTGTCTCTCCTACGGTCCCGACCGGTCCACCCTCGAGCAAGTCATCCGCTTTTCCTCTGTCACTGTCGCAGACATTGGCCGCGGTCTGCAGAAGTCTTCCCGCGGCGAATGGTCCCTCGACCAGTTCGCAGACGAGATCATCAGTCAGACAAAGCTGCCGACGGCTCGCTCCTTCCGCGCACCCATCGACCCCGCTGGCACATTCGGCCCCGTCGCCTGCGCTTGCATTCAGCAAGCAAGGCTGATGCTCAGAGGAAGCAACGACAGGGACGTCCTGAAGGACTTCAAACGCGCCCTCGTTGCCGTCATGCAGACCCGCCACGTCAATTTCATCCCGGACACCCTGCCTAACCCCAACGGCACAGGCGCCCCTCTGCGTACTCCCTCTATTCACGCATGGACCACCCTCGGCGCGACAAGCGCAACTCCCTCCATCGCCGTAAACCGTCTCCCGACCCAGGAGGCCCGCGCGGAGGCTGCCCTGGCCCAGTTCACCCGTCTCGTCGTCGACGCGGACCCTCGTGCTTCCTGGGACACCGTCTCCATCAAGATCTCCGAGTTCCCCAAGTACTTGGACCGCACCGTCCTTCCCCAGTCTTGGAACTGGGCCTCCGCTAAAGCAACCGGGATGATTCTCGAGACGTACGAGTGGGCGGACGAACGCATGCGCACCAATCTCCAGGATCCCCTGTGCTCGCTCGCCCTCACTCTCGCATTTCTCCTCTCAAAGGTCCTCCCCAGAGTCGCTTGGGAAACCGAGAATTGCCCGGCCGGTCTCGACCGAGTCTCGACTGCCAATCCTCAGGGCTCCGTGACCTATTTCCGCATGGTCCCCTGGACACAGCGCGTTTACACGAACGACCACAAGGGCAGTAAATCCGAGGACCAATTCTTCACTATCGCCGCCATCACTTTCCTCGCTTGGATGGACCCCAAGTCGCCTCTGCGCACCCACCTCCAAAACGGCGGGTCCATCGCGCAGTGGAACAAGAAACACGGTATGCCTGCATGTTGCCCAGCTCTACTGTTCTTGCCTCGTCTCACTCCGCTAATCCCGTTCAGGCCCCAAGTACCTTCACACCGTAAACCTCATCCGTCTCGGGATCGCCTACGGCAAGGGCGCTGCCATGTTCAAGTCACCTCGCCTCCACAGGGACTATCACATCTTTGATGTACCCGAGTTGCACGCGTGGAGCCGCGAGGTCCGAACAACGCTGCTCACAAAGCCCGACGGCCCGCACACAATCGTCACGAAGATCTTCGGGCACGACGTCGCGGAGATGTTGGCCGGCAGAGGTCACTTCGGATCGCAGATGCAACGCGCCGCTAACACGGAGTACTCGCATCGTCTGCAAGCCGGTCCCTCATCATCAACCCGTCCCCGCGCCGGTAGTTGGAGCTCTGACGATGACTCTCAACCCCCTGCCTCTCAACGCCGCCGTTATGTGTAGACTCATGTGTCCCGCTCCGTTTTACAATGATAATCCACGCACTGCAATCCCCTCGCGTTCAACCATTCGTGCGTATGAGCGGTCGGCCGCTCAGACCCTCAGTTGCGTGTATTGCTGTGAGAATAATCCAACAGATCCAGTGCAATCCGGCGTGTTGCACATGCGCACAGGTTCCCTGTTCAAAGCGGTCGTACCAGCGCAACAGTGTCATCTCAGCGGTCGACCGCTCAGAATATACTTCTTACGTTAATGACAACCCGTCCACCACCAAATTCACTTACAGTGTCCTGGGAATGTCATGTCTGAGCGGTCGGCCGCTCGGAACGCCATTCATTTGTCGTCGCTGCCTGCAGGAGATGTATCTCCGCCCGCCCGCGATGCACGTATAACACCGGTAGTAACAGTCGCCACTGTCCCGCTCGACCGCCTGATACTGACATGCCCTCATTCCATCTCCCGCCCACCGCCGCCTCTCACACAGTGATGCGTCACCCGTCACCGCGAGTGTCATCTCACGTGGTTTTGTTGAGCGCAACCAAGTCTCACGCAGAGCGCCCGCCTATGTTCGCCTTCTCTCTTCCCTCCACCCTGTCATCCCTCTATCGCCTCCCCACACCGCAATGAGCTTCCCCTCGCCCCGCCACCACGCCGGCCATCACGAGGTCCCTGCAGACATCGCAGGTGCTCCCCGAGCTGACAAGATCGCGACGGCGGTGCAACAGGACACCGTCGAACGTCGGTACCCTCCCCTATCTCTTCCTCATGTCGCAACTAATCAACCCTTTACCTTCAGATCCGGCAGGTTTCGTGCTGCGCCCGCGCATGATGTCCGTAACTACACCTGTCAGTCTCACCGCTCTATGTCCCTTACATTTTATTGCAGCGTCCGGTGTACCCATCACGTTCACAGCCGCAGCACTCATCATGCGCTCGCCTTCTTGGGCGAAATAGTCGCTGTCAAGCTCAGCAATACTCTCCACGAGGTACGCTGCCTCCACAGTTACGCCTCCGGTGCCGCTTGTGCTCACCCTGTTCACAACTGCAGCCAATCGCCGAGCTCTCACTCTTGTACACCCGCCAGGACCTCGACACTGAGGTCCTCGCGCCCTCCACCGTCGACAACGGCACAGCCGTCGCAATCCACGGCCAGTACCAGGTCGTCCGCAGCTCCAGCAAGATCCATGTGTACGCAGCCCAGATCACTGAGATCGTACAGGTCGTCCGCCTCGATCTTGCCCTTTTCGGCATGCCCTACATTGCCACTGGCACGCTGTGGCTCCGGGAGGATGTCTCTGTCGATGTTGACCACCACATCTTCAGCGTCAAGCATGTAAGTTCCCGCACGCTTCTCCTCGCAGCTCGCCTCACTCTCTGACTCCTTGTCCTTCCAGGAACAAATGGTCAGCATATGTCGTCGCTCCTGTCGCCGTCAAAACCTCCTCGCCCTCGAGGAGGACGTGCTCAGGTTCTGCGAGCTTTGCCGGAAGTGGTACCACATCGGCTGCGTGCCGCGTCTGCAGACCGTTGCCCACTACCGCACGCAGAACAACCCGTCTCTGCCCGCCTGGGTCACCTGGACACCCCCCGCCAACGCAGAGCGTACTACGGGGCCCGATTTGGCGCCCCTTGTCACGCTGCCGATCCAACGCAACTACCCCGACCTCTTTCCTGCTCGCTCCGTCTCATTTGAGATGTTGCTCGGCCAAGTCCGGCAGGACATCCTCAACCCCCACTGGACATATCCAACCACCGCCGATGACCAGGTCATATACATCCAAGCCCTCGTCCGACGGTTTACGGTTCCCGAGGAGCCGCTCGCTCGGTGGCACGCGCTCGACGACTTCATTAAGCTCATGAAGGTTCCTTTGACAGACCGATATCTCTACCGATGTCCCCGTAGCTCCGAGCATTTCATGTAGTTTTGTTTGTAATATATGTTCGACAAGCATGTAGAAGGCAGTATAATTCGTGATTGCGTCGTCTCGCAGCGGTCGACCGCTCTGAACGCATTCCGACGCGAATACACGACGTTTGTCTCTGAGCGGACGGCCGCTCAGACCAACTACTCGTCTCGCAGCGGTCGCCCGCTCCGAACAGATTCGGACGCGAATACACGGACGTTTGTCTCTGAGCGGACGGCCGCTCAGACCTACTACTCGTCTCGCAGCGGTCGCCCGCTCCGAACAGATTCGGACGCGAATACACGGACGTTTGTCTCTGAGCGGACGGCCGCTCAGACCTACTACTCGTCTCGCAGCGGTCGCCCGCTCCGAACAGATTCGGACGCGAATACACGGACGTTTGTCTCTGAGCGGACGGCCGCTCAGACCTACTACTCGTCTCGCAGCGGTCGCCCGCTCCGAACAGATTCGGACGCGAATACACGGACGTTTGTCTCTGAGCGGACGGCCGCTCAGACCTACTACTCGTCTCGCAGCGGTCGCCCGCTCCGAACAGATTCGGACGCGAATACACGGACGTTTGTCTCTGAGCGGACGGCCGCTCAGACCTACTACTCGTCTCGCAGCGGTCGCCCGCTCTGAAGAGATTCGGACGCGAATACACGGACGTTTGTCTGTGAGCGGACGGCCGCTCAGACCTCCTACTCGTCTCGCAGCGGTCGCCCGCTCTTAACAGAATCGGACGCGAATATACAGACGTTTGTCTGTGAGCGGACGGCCGCTCAGATCTCCTACTCGTCTCGCAGCGGTCGCCCGCTCTTAACAGACTCGGACGCGAATACACAAAGATTCGCCTCTAGCTGAACGCCTCCCCATGTGGTTACGACCCGTCTCCCAGCGGCCGCCCGCTCTCCACGCATTCCGTCGCGGCTATAACGTTTCATACCCTGGCCCAATTGCCAACTAGTACATTGCAATCCATACCTACCTGAACTCTATACTACCCGAGCTATTAGATGACGTGGTCGGGATGACGGGGGCACTGGTACAGCATCTTCTCACCAAGGTTCACCTGCGTCAGGTACTCGATGAACCGGTCGATGTGCGGACTGCGGACGTCCGGACGCAGTAGTGTCGGCACCAGCAGGGAGTCCACGAAGGCTCGGTATGCTCGTTCGCTGGGCGGAATGGCGAAGCCCGGCCGCTTCGCCGCATCCCGCAACTTGCTGAGAAACAGCTCCGCCGTCAATATGTGGTGGGGCGATACCTCAGGATAGCATCTCCGGATCGGTGTCGTGATCAGCCCCAGGAAGTGTCGGTACACCTGCGGGGGAACCGGTTCCTCTGTGTCCCACAATACCCATGCCGGAAAGTCCGTGTACGGCTCCTTCGCGTGTTCCTCGCGATAGAACTCCACCGTATTCCGCTGCTCCAAGCAGCTCTCGTGGAACCACTGCCGGCAGTCCTCGCACCACCGGACAACGTCGTCCGCGGCAGAGTACGCCCGCATCTTCGTGCATTGCGCCGCACAGAACGGCGCCACCGCCTGCTCAGACACATCTGCGTCAGCACGCTGTAGCCTTAACGACATCTGAACGCGAGCACACGTTCTAACTCACCTTCGCAGCACGTAGCATTTTCGTCTTCTTGTTGAGCGATATAACCTCTATCTCCACGTCCGCGCGGTACCACCGCGTATGTGCCAGGACCAGCGGGAACGAAATCTTGGTCGCCTCGAGCAACGGTACGTGCTCAAGCCCGATGACTTGCGTCACATGAATGTGTTCGCTGTCCGTGGCGAGCACGCACTGGTGCAATCCCTGAATCGCTGCCTTCGTTTCCGTTCGGCACGAGCTCCCCGCCAGGTTTGACACGTCGAGATCGTCGCGCACGTAGAATGGCCGCACTTTGAGAAACGGCTGACAGTACATCCACCGTCAGCATCACGGACGTCCCTTCTCATTCCGTACTCACCTCGCGGAGCCGCCGAAGTACGAGGGGTTGCTCCACCAGGGCGTAGAACACGATTGCGTGGTCCGTCTGCGGATGTCGCCCTTGCTTGCACAACACCCTGCAGCATTCGATGTCAGTAATCGCCCATCATCTCCCCGCTTACTCCCTCAGCACGCACACCATGTCTTTTGTGATTTCGAATCCAGCAGGGTCTGATAATCGGTCAGTGTGCACCCATGCACGGACGGTCAGGAAAACTTGCGTTGTACCGATGGCACTTCCTCCGCCGTGCGGACCTTCTCCGGGACCCTCGTTATCGACGGCACAGTCGTCTCGAAGTGGCGGCCATAGTCTGCGAGCGTCGGAGGAGGCATGGTAGTCGAGGTGGACGTTCGTACTAGAGCGAGACGATGCGGAGATAGAACAACCTACGCGGACCTTACTCGTCGCGTCCTTGCGGGATCCGATAAGGTTTCACGTGCATTCCATCGCGATAAGAACACCGGGTTTCTCAGCCCCATTGAGGCACGCTCTGCACTCGCCTGAGCCGCCGTTTGTGTCAGTACAGTCGTACGGCGTACCAAGTGATTGCACGGCTCTGCTGTGCTGAATAAGTACCTTACACCCCGGCAGCTAAGCGGGCGGTCGTTAACAATACGGGAGCGATGCACTCTCGCGAGCGGTCGGCCGCTGACTGCGTATCATCTCTGGTGCCCGTACCCTTCACCGGACACTCAACACGCGTCCGGCGCCGTGTCGCGAGCGGCGGGAGATACCTGACCGACGTACGTTCGTGGGCGGCCGACCGCTCAGAACATACCGTCGAAGGCGTAGGCGAAGTATCACGCTGCTCTGTTTACCCGTCCTGCAGTCCGTCGCAAGCAGCGGGAGATACGGGAGCGATGCACTCTCGCGAGCGGTCGGCCGCTCACTGCGTATCATCTCTGGTGCCCGTACCCTTCACCGGACACTCAACACGCGTCCTGCGCCGTGTCGCAAGTGGCGGGAGATACCTGACCGACATACGTTCGTGGGCGGGCGACCGCTCAGAACGTACCGTCGAAGGCGTAGGCCCAGTATCACGCTGATCTGTTTACCCGTCCTGCGGTGCGTCGCAAGCAGCGGGAGATACGGGACCAATGTGCTCTCGCGAGCGGTCGGCCGCTCACTGCGTATCATCTATGGTGCCCGTACCCTTCACCGGACACTCAACACGCGTCCGGCGCCGCGTCGCGAGCGGCGGGAGATACCTGACCGACATACGTTCGTGGGCGGGCGACCGCTCAGAACATACCGTCGTAGGCTTAGGCGCAGTATCACGCTGCTCTGTTTACCCGTCCTGCCGTGCGTCGCAAGCAGCGGGAGATACGGGACCAATGTGCTCTCGCGAGCGGCCGGCCGCTCAGACTGTAGCATCGAAGAAGCAGGCGTAGTACCATTTTGTGGTGCACTTCTCCTGACATCCGCGCCTTGCCCGAGCGACTGACCGCTCCGCGGGTTCGTGCGTCTCATGCCCGAATGAACCATGACTGGCGCATATGTGGCCCTGTACATCCGTGCATCTACGTGCTAAGCGCCCGCCCGTACGGAACATTCTCAATGCACGTAACACTCTCTTCAGAGACCAGGTATGCGAGCCTGAGGGAGCAAGCAGGTTCTCGTACTCAAGAGTGGGACACTGCAGCACGACTGCAAGTCATGGTTGGCAAGTGCTTAGATTCTGCATATCATTTTGTATCTGATGCACAGGCTTGACAGGCAAATCAGGAGCTGCCATGCCATAAACAAGGAGCCTGTTTAAAGGACCGCCCTGAGGGCTCGACTTGTGCTTGACCTATCCTCGAGCCGACCCCTCCCCCACTTGAAAGCTGTTATGCCTCCAAGTCACCAACTCTCTGACTTCACTGCTCTCGTTTGTCTTACATGTGTTGCTATTGTCTATTATCTCCACACCTGACCGCTTTTCTACCTAACCTATAAGTTTCCGCCTGACTCCGGTTTCTGACCACCTTTATGGTCGTGCTTAGATCTCGGGCCTGATCTCGTGTTACACCACCAACTAGGACTCCCAGCTCAATCTATTCTGTTCACTCTTCTCTCATAGTCCGATCGCTGTTACATCCCGTGCCTCCAAGACACCAACTCCCATTCAGACCTCCATCGGACTCCAGAACTTCAGTTCGTCTTACAAGTGTTTCTATTGTCAACCACCTTTCTGCATTCTACTTGCTTACTTTGTCCCGGAATCTGGTCTTACTGCTCCTGCTTGTACCCGCCTGTGTTTTCTTTTTCTGCCTGACTCTGACTCCACTTGTATCCATCCCCATGCTGACCTCGATTGTATCCGCCTCCAGTCCACAGTTACTGTACTTTGTATTGGCCGATCACTAGCTTCCACCTGACTATGGTTCCTGACCTCCTTTAGTTATGTCTTCGCTACTCCTCTCCGGCCTCTCGGACTTTACAGTCTTTACTATATAAGCTTTTGTGTAGCCACACTGAGACCTCAGTTCCGACCGGAATTCTGACCTCTGACTCCGACTTCTGCTTGACTCTTTCCCTCTGGCTTGATTACTCTTCTGCTTGGTATTAACTCTTGCTTATCTTCTTATGCATTGCTTGCTCTGGTATAAACTCTGCATCTCTTGTCTGTCCTGCTCTGGTATCCGGATCTCTTGTCTGTCCTAAATTGGAGACCTTCGTGGATCCCCAAGCCATTGTTCAATAGCTTTGCCCCAAAGTCCTCATCTCCGTGCGCATCCTTCTGGACTTCGTAACTCTGGACTTCATCCGAACCTCATCTCAGCACGCACAGATTTAACAGGATGGCTATCATTGGTTCCCGGTGGGGTACAAGATGAAAACGGGACACAGAAAGCATTACACAGGGCTCATGATCCTAAGAAAACATGCGAGCATGAGTGGGGACGACAACAAGGAGCGCATGAGAACACAAGACTTTAAAATGAGGACTACGCATGTATACAATCAGTAGACACAGTGAATAAAGGTCTTTGGGATGGTCTGAGCTGCACAGGACCAGGATCAGACAGACTGCACCTCCATACGACTGGTGCTGTGGTGATACGCCGACTATAGGATCTATAGTTCGGCAAAGGCGACAGCATTGGCGAATTGAGATCTGGCGGTGTTGGCGACGCAGGACTTGTTTGATCCTCCTCGGAAGTCCCGTCGAGAGGCCTTCACCACCGCTAACCGCTCCAGCAAAGAGCAGAACACGCTGGCGGAGTTGAGGATAGCAGCGAGGAAAGAGGGCATATTCGGGGGCCGGGCAGTGCCAACTGGCAGTACCGAGGCTCAATAGCGGTACAGGGTCTGGTATGATGTCCCGTGATGTCGAAGGAAGTCTGAGCTGTCGCTCAAAGACTTGTGATAGAAGCATTGCTGTTTAAACCAGGTAACACTTTCATCCACTTCATGCCCATCGCGATAACATGAAGAACGGGCTGGAGTGGCCGGAACTCCATGGGCGCCTACGAGGTTTGCATGGGATATGTGGGCGGGCGTACCTGCCGGTCCCTCGCATTTGATTATAAACTTGTCAACCTACGGAAGAATCGGCATTGTTCGCGACGAGTCATCTGTCTGAAGCAACGCATTGAGGCGAGGATGTCGCCCACCGTCGCCGGGGCATCGCTCGAGCGGTCGACCGCTCATCCGTCGCAGCAATGGATTCCGGCGAGGGAGTCCCCAGTCGTCGCCGGAGCATCGGGCGAGCGGTCGACCGCTCGCGACGGACGCTGTCGCTGTTGTCGAGCGGTCGCCCGCTCCCGACGACTCATCCGTCTGAAGCAATGCGATGGTGCGAGGATGTCGCCGCCGTCGCCGGAGCCTTCTCGAGCGGTCGACCGCTCGATACGAGTCATCCGTCTGAAGCAATGGATTCCGGCGAGGGGATCCCCAGCCGTCGCCGAAGCATCGGGCGAGCGGTCGACCGCTCGCGACAGACGCGTGTCGCTGTTGTCGAGCGGTCGCCCGCTCCCGACGACT
>MARA01000071.1:0-92526 GCA_001792895.1 Lentinus brumalis | reverse complement strand
GCATCCTGGATTCGATCGTTCCACGGGCCACAACACTTGGCTGTAGATCATCGAGCTTCGACGCGCGCGTGCGCTGCATCTTCACGAGGATATAGGCAGGCAGCTCCTGCAGGTGCACTACCGGCCCGGCTGGCAAGGGAGGTTCGTCCGGATGGAGGACGATGTCGACAATCTCGCCACGAGCGCCGTTCGCCAAGTCCAGGTCTGTTTGGATATTGCTCGTTACCATAACCTGCATGCCATTGCTAGCTCCAGGGTCTCGGGAAGGTCTCGACACTTCCGCTTCTTCTTGCCCTCTTGCTTATGGGGCCGACCAGCAACAGCGCACCGCTCCGCCAAGGTGAGCTTCTGCTTGTTGATGCGGTCTTGGGCAGTCACGACATAGACCCGCTCGCCTTGACTACGACACCATTTGCGAACACCTTCGATGTTCCAGTCGGTGCGAACGGCGTGCCGCGGAGTGACTAGGGACGCCGACCGCCATATGGCTGACGACATGTCGGCCGGCGTCCCATCCGCTCGGGGCCGCATGATTAACGTGCGGAGCATCTTCAGGTGCTCTGGTGTGACCTTGCCGTACCGCAGGTGCACGAGGAAGTCGCGCCACGTCGGGTCCGTTACGCGCATCTGCTCCTTGAGGATCACCACGGTGGTGAATTCGTCGTAGATCAGGCGTCCGAGGATGCGGTTGGGGTAGGCCGAGTCGCGTGTAGGGTTCGAGGTCGTAAACAGCGCCTCCGCCAGGCCGCAAGCCACGGGTGGGAACTGGTGCAGATCTCCACAGAGGATGACATTGAGCCCTCCAAACGAGCGACTACTGTCCATCCCGTTGCCCTCCATGCCCACCCCGATGTGCCGCGACAGTAAGGCGAAGAAGGACTTGGAAATCATAGAGTACTCGTCGAGCACGAGGTACATCTTGCCCCGCCACAACGCTTGCAATAGCTTCCTTCCTTCTTCACTCGGACCGTCATCGGAGCCCACTCGGATTTGGCCTATAACGTGCGTGGTCTTGCCGTCGATGAGCGACGCCGCGATGCCAGTATACGCAGCTTTAACAAGCATGTGAGCACATCCGCGGGCCGCGAAGGCCTGGGTCACGGTTTGAATGACTCTGGACTTCCCTGTGCCTCCTTCCCCGTACAGGACCATCCTCAGCGGCGGGACAGCGGCTCCAGAGAGCGTCGTGTCGAGATGCCATGTGATGATATCGAACGCGCGGTATTGGTCCGGGCGGCAGACTGCTGATATCGACGGGTTCCAGCGCTGCCTCGGCTTCCGCCTCGGCGACGTGAGCAACGCTCCCTCCCAAAGGCCCGGTTGGCATACCGTGTACGACGTCGGGACCGTGTGCTTGAACCGCACCAGGCGGGGTGCCCATGTTTTGCTGCTGTGCGGCAACGTCGTTCGCGAGCTGTGTTCTCCACCCCTGGAGCTTCACCAGGTCGTCTCCGGTAGCGACACCTACCGCCTTAGCCTGAGAGGGGTCCCACCCCGCGTCCGCGACGTCTGCGAAGTACCCGGCACGTTTCGCCATTGCGACGGCGTGGACGGCGTGCGCCTTCTCTGCGTAACTCGTCTGGGTTGCCTTCAGCACGGCGAGGGCTTCCTCCGTGTAGATCGGCGCGCCGTTCTGCGACGTCGGGTCAACACGTCATCCCCCTCGTCGTGCATCTGGTCGTCGTCTTCACGCTGCCGGCGACCGGCCACCTCCGTGGAGTCCTCGTCGTTGCGATCCGCTGCCGCCGCGAGCGCACATTGATGGAAATAGCGGACCCCATCGACAGCGTAGCGGATGGCGGGTGTTGCCGTGTCCATGAAGGAGCGGAACGCCACATCCCAAGTCTGATCGGCGAGCTTCAAGTCTTGGTCAGGGCACGCCATGGCTTCAAGAGCATGAGCATGCTCGCGCAGTAGAAGTCTCGCACCTCAGGGTCGTCATCACGAGGGAACCACCGCCCGACGATGTTTACCAGATTTCGGTGGCCAGCCGCACGGAAGACCCGATGCTTGGATTTTGCGCATGGATGAGTGGGCAGGTAGCGCGATCGCGTGTGCCGCGGGCGTCCCGGGCGTCTTGCCGTGTCACTTTCTTGCTGTACATCTTCTTGCTCACGTTCTTTGATGGACAGGTCAGTTTCATACGTGTCCTGCATGAACTCGAACAGGCTGTGGGACTGGAGCTCGGTCCCGCGCAGCATGTAGTCTGTAACTTGGGATTTGGCGTATAGTCGTCCATGAGCTCCGACCTCCAAAGTCACTCTCTCGTTGCCATCCTATGCGACGTGAGTATTTGTGTGCCAACAACATGTGATCCGTCAACTGACCTGAGCGTCATCAGCCTCTGCAGCCTCATCAGCCTCTATCCGCGAGGGCGCGTCGTGCGCATCTGGTGCGAGGTTCATTGCCACTGAGGTCTCCCCTGCCTCACCGTCCGACCCCTCACCGTCCGACCTGACAGATGCATGAGCATGTACTAAAGGCACAGGACCGCTTAACTCACCGGCGAGGCCTGTTAATAGTGGGGTATGCGCGAACGAGCGCGCCGACGAAGGACGACCAGAACACCGGGGAATACGTATGGGATGTTTTGACGTCGCTCCACCCCATCAGGTATGAGATAACCATCGGGGCTGCGAGCTCTTGCTCCCTGTTGACAGCGTTGACCAAACGGAAAAGCAACAGGCGGTGCTGTTCTCGCAGGTTCGCAACATATTCGGGACGGGGGTGTGATTCGTGGTACGCAAAACCATCTGCCATCATTGCCGACAGGTTGTGATTTTTGGCCTGTTTCTTGCCCGCATAGGAAGAGACGTAAAACGTGATATTCTTGGTATCGGAGCCGTTGGTAAGCAGCTTCCCATCGTTGTTACAGCGCCCGTTAACAAGCACCGCAGGGATCCACCCATTGATGTATCGGTAGAGGCGCTTCTGCCCCCACCGTCCTTCCGGGGTAACGTAATCGTCGCTGCTGGCCTCAAAAGGAGCGCGCCGTTTGCATGACAGAGCACCTTTCCTGTCATAGCGAAGACAACGGCCTATCTTGCAAGTGTGGACTTGTTGGACGCGAGCGAGCCTTAACTCGTACTGTTGACACTGGGCGTCATAGTCGGGTGAGTCGGGATGCGGCGGCCGACTGTACGAGATCTCCTTCTCCTTCGGAATGCCTTTGACCGTCTGTGCAGATTCAAGGCCGGGCAGATACGCTCGCAAATTTGCGCCAATGTAGGCGACCACGCGGGCACGAAACTCTTCTGTATGCAGCATGGCGTGAAGCTCGTCCGTACGCGGGGTGTCCTCGAGCCACACTAGCATATGCAGATGCAGCGATCCGCGTCCTTGCGACTCTACAGCGCCGACGTATGCGACTGGCCGTCCGAGCACCCCCATGGCGGTTTTCACAGCGTACGGCGTGACTCGAATCTGGAACAGCGTCTCGCAGATGGTGGTCACTGTGAAGTGGAAGAAACGCGCGGCAGCGAAGGGGTCGTCCGCTATGGCTTTCGCACGCTCGTCTGCGTTGGGGCCAGGGCGCGAGAGGAAGTCGTCCATGTCAATGTCGGCGCCTGCGAAGACCTGAGCGACAGGATCGTGGATGTCGTTGGGATTGATGGTCAGCCACATGGACGGCGCACCGTAAGCAAGGCAAGTCGACCATATTTGTGCTCTGATCTTGAACCGTCCAGCGTCGGTGCCTTGGACGCGTCCCGCAGCGCCGTAAACAAGGCGTTTCAAGAGCAGGATGGCGGGGTCGGTGATGGGCTGACTGTTGGCTTCTAGCTCGCTCACGCGGCGCAAGGAGGCGTTTGTGATGGATGACAGGATAGCGACCTCTTGGTCGAACGTGCGCCGCTTCATCTGGATGCGAGCGGATCCAAGGGCCTGTCGCCGCTGTTGAATGCCGAAAGCGACAAAGGGGAAGGTCTCGTGAGTACGAAAGCGGCGATCGTGGTACAGCATGGCCCATTGAACGTGTTCCGACAGCGACAGACGCACAGACTGGACGCCTTCCATGCCGCCAACGCCGTAGGGAAATAGGCATGGGAACGCGCGTTCGAAATAATTCGGCGGCATGGATTCGCCGCTCGGTGCGTTGGCGTCAGCCTCCGAGCTCAACGGCCGCCCAAAGTCGCTCACGGGCTGCCGGCCATGGCGAACAGAGTATCCTCCCTCTCCCGTGGTGCTCCACAGGTTCTGTAACCCCCACAGCATCATCTCGTTGGCCGTCATCCGGCTGAGATCGGTGTCGATGCTGCCTGCGATGTGGAGAGGGATGACATCGGGGCCTGCAGAAAGCACCAGGTGAGTGCGGCGACTCTTGCTGTGAACAGAAGTAGCTCACCTTCTTGTGGCGCAGTATCGTGTTCTGTGGTAGGAGGCGGATGAGCAGAATTGGCGTCAACATCGTCGTCATCGTCCTCGGGCACATATCCCCCATGCTCCTGCAGCGCCACATCACCGTCTGGAGTTTGACGCATAATCCTTAGGAGCTCGTCCGGCACATCGTCCTCGGGCAAGGCGCGCAGTCTCTCCTCGCTGACGGTGATGTTTCCATAATGTCGGTGCTGCCTCTGAAGCAGGCGCAACGCGTTCGCGACTACGGGCCGACGCACTCGAAACGTGGCCCGCAGCCACTGCTTGGGGAGCGGTCCAATCCCCATGAATGTCACAGAAATGACAGATGCGAGAACGGAAGGTAGACGTGGAAGCAAGCCGCCGTCGACCATGTCCGCAACGCCCTGGCCATGGAGCTCGTACGTGCTTACCATCCCTCGCATACCACGCTGCAAGGTTTCGGACGCAGGGCGATATCCCGGTGTCTTGGGATAGAGCTTGAAGACGTAAACACGAGGGAACAGCTGGGCGATGAGGAGTTGTTCGGGAATGGTGAGTATCTGCAACTCCTCGGGCACGCCACCTAACCACAAGTCGTTGGCCAGGGAGAAGCGTGGTGGCTGTGCGCGATCCTTGCGAAGCTCCTCTCGACAACTTCTGCATGTGGTGATGTACACGTCGGCTCCGTCGACTCGCACGCCTGCTGGTTCTAGGAGGCAACCGTCGTACAATGTATGCATGGGATGAGCTCGGCGGGCCGCAGTCGTGCGCGATGGGGCAAGGATCGCAATGCGTTCTCCTCAACACGGTCTGTCGCAAGGCTAACCTCGCGGGCACACACGGCACAAATGGCAGATGCAAGCGCGGCATTGGACGTGGCCGCGATGAACTGACGAGAGCACTCCTTGCGCTCCTCCTCAGTAGGCAACTGCAGGTAACGCGATGGATCGGAAGCGTGGGCAGGGGGCGCCTCAGTTCGCTGTGCGACCGCCGTTCCTGTTGAGTCTCCGCGCGTCGGCGTTTCCGCGAGTCCTCCTTCTGCACAGCCGCCCGCCGCATGGATGCGACGAGTTCTTCGGTCCCGTTGGAGATCATGTACTCAAGCATGGTGGCTTTGGTGGCCCTTGCATCTCGCGGTAGGACCAAGTGACCCCGGGCGAGGTCGGTGAGCTCTTGCTTCGTGAGGCAGGCGAAATCGTCCATGGGTATGTGGGTTGGGGACACGGTCGACGGAGGGGTAGGAATTCGCTAAGTACGCCACGCACTGGGTGCGCTGCGTTCAACTCTTGCAGGGTATTTCGGCCGACAAGTCCGTCTGGTGGCCTTACCGAAGCTCTGGTTGTCCTCCTCAGTTGGCGATACTTGCTGGGACGTGGCCGCGACGAAACACCCGCAGCAGGACCACGGTGAGCTTTGTGCCTTGCATTTGCACTCTTGCAGTACGCACCATGTATCCGCTGACCGGGTTCGCTGTGCATTAAGGTCAATCTGGACTACACGCTCCGCTCTGGACGCCTCCAAACGCCTCCAAACGCCTGGAGGCGTGAGCTCGTAGCAACAACGATCGAGAGGAGCACTCTGTTCACGATGCAGGCTGCATTTGCTCACATGCAGCAATCTGGCCCTCTGCTGTCCGTGACGAGACCTCACAGAACCAGTGGTGGAGGGACATGTCATGGCCATCAGGAGAGGTATAAGTACCGCACCGACAAACACAGAGTCCCTCAGTACTAATCCTCCTTCGTACTACCACTTTCCTCTCAGCACATCCGTTCGACATGTCGTCCATGATCCCTCGCACGCCCGCCAAGGCTACAGGAGCTCCTTCGACGCCCCGAGGCCCTTCCAAGCCACCTGCCGCGAAGTTCACAGGACCGTCTTTGACCAGCAGCGGAAGCGACTATTCATCCCTGACTTCTTCGCCGATGTCTCCCCTCACTTCGCCGACGCCTTCGCCGATTTCGTCTCCTTCGCCGAGCATCCAGCTCAATGTAGCCTCCCTGATGAGCCGTGGTGAGCATGGCGGGGGACTCCCGTTTGTGTCGGCGCGGCAGCTATACGAGGAGCAGCAAGTCACTCTGGGGACCACTCCGGTTGCCACCGGCACCTCAGTCGGCGTTGACGCGAGGTATGTTCTCCTCATGGTGATATCTTTACGTTCGCGGACCTAACATGGCATTTGCAGTCTCTCGATCGCCACGCAGCCTGTTTCGGCCGACGGCGGACATGGAGAGGGCGAGCCGGTGGTGCGGGTAGCCCTCCCGACGCATGTCGTGACCCACGACTTATCCAAAGCGGCCTGTGCCGCGACGGCCGACGCAGCCACGGGTTCTAGGT
The DNA here is from genome assembly GCA_001792895.1 of Lentinus brumalis. Lineage (NCBI taxonomy): Eukaryota > Fungi > Basidiomycota > Agaricomycetes > Polyporales > Polyporaceae > Lentinus > Lentinus brumalis. The sequence continues at coordinate 85,854 of MARA01000071.1, read as the reverse complement.
ATGTCGTTGACTAATTTGTGTCACCAACGGAACTGACCGCATGTATTCAGTGGAACCGGCAGCGCGGTGCGCGTAGAGCTTGAGACGCATGTCGTGCCCGAGCAGTGCTCCAAAGCGGTGTCTGCCGCGACAGGCGACACAGCCGTTACTCCAGCCCAAGTGGTTCGGCCCGTAGGCCTTGCTCAGCACGGGGATACGGCGGCGACGGGAGCCAGGTATGTCCTCTACGAACCTGTACCACCGACGGCACTCACCGCATGTATACAGTGGCACAAGCAGCGCAGACGCCAGCGCAATTCCTTCGTCATGGAAGGGAAAGCAGCCGGAAGCGCACCCCCAGCCTGACGTAGCTACAGCAGACTGGTAGGTGGCCTTCCCCCTCGCATGACGCACATCCTGACCATTTTCTTGCGAAGCACGGCAGTTCCGTCGGTTGGCAACAATGTGCCCCTGCACGACACCACAGTGGACTTCGGCCGCATCGACCAAACAGCGTCCACCTCCAACGCAAATGTGGCTTCTGTCACCGCTAGCTCACGCCTCGCCATGAAGCTCGAGTACGCCCGAGTTGCGGCGGCCGCCCGAGAGTGGTACCTCGCTCAGGGGGCCAGTCTGCAGAGCTTGACCACATGGTACCAGAACGGGCGCGGCAAGATATGTGTCTCTGCAGCCGCCGCGGCGCATGCAGTCGAGGCGCAGGCCGCACACGCAGCGGAACCGGACATGGTGCCTTGCCCTGCGCCTCCGAGTGCGGCGGGGTACGGGACCATAGGGCAGATTGAGGACGACTGGTTCTTTGCGCGCTGTGATGGTAACTATCGCGGGCCGACACAGAACGCGACGTTCAACAGAAGTTTCGCGCAGACTACTCTGACGTTCGCCTTGGGCCCTCCTCCTCGTCAATACCCGTCTCTTGTAACCGATTACGATGCCGCCCTGGGCACCCTAGTTTCGCTGCTGCCTCCGAACGCCACTGTCCGGTCCGGGCATGTGTACGAGGGCAAGCCGGAGAAGCACCTGCGGCTTAGGCACACTGTCTTCGAGGTACGTCGCAGTCGCGATCGTCCGTGTAGGGCAATGTTGACATTGCATTGCAGCCGCGCGCCCGCGCTGACAGCGACAGCGGGAATGCTGGAATGGCGGCGGGACAACAGAGTAAGCATCTGTGCTCATGCCCGCCTCTGTTGCCAATCTAACGTGCTCTTTGCAGTCACTTCCGAGTTCTCGATCGAGGGGTGGCCGTGTTACACCGATGAGGCGATGGCTGCTCGAGACGCCCTCGTCGAGACCCATGTGGCGCGCCCCCTGCCAGCATACGACGTGCTTGGCAATCTGATCCCGCCTTCTCGGTACCATATTGATCTGCGGCGGGCGACGGTGCTGGTTGTTTTCAGCATGACGCACTACGACATCGCACAACGACGCAACAACGGCGGTCACTCGACGAAGTGTAGATTGTGTCTCGACGTTCAGTATATCAGGGTCCTCATCCCTCCCACGCAATATTCGCCGGTGAAGCGCAGCAACATTCACCTGAGCGACCCAACGAGCTATAGCACGAAGAAGGCACGCGTGTGAACAGTCTTCCTGGCAACGTTGTGAGTACTTAACTAATGACTGTCCCTTGCGTTTCCTGCGCTGACGCGATCCAATTGCAATTGCAGTGTCTAGCGAGCTTTAATGAATTGTCTCTTCCGGGACGTTGCCGGTGGCGGACACACCCAGCGTCTCTGCCATACTGCTCCAATCCAATTCCGTCCTGCTTCGTACCTCCTTACATGCCGCCACGGCGTCGTGCAACAGCACATCCCGTGAGCCTCGATCCAAACCTAGATCAGACATGACAATGTATATAAATCGAAATTTCATTGTGCTATTCACGAAAGCCTGATTCCTCCGGTGATGACCTCGAAACGCGCAGCCTCCGACGATACAGGCGACGGTGACGTTCCCGTGCTCAAAGCTCCCCGGTACGAAGTCGTGGGCGGGCGATGTGTGTGATCTTGGGTGCTGACTACTGCTGACTCTTGGGGCGGCAGCAAACAAGCGGTCCCCGCGTCGCCGAGAGCCACCGCGGATGTCGCTGTCCAGACAGACGCTCGCGCGCATTGGCCGACATTGCAATGGCTGGATGTGACGACCGCTCAGTAAGTGCTCAACGCATACGGTTTGACAACAAGCTGCTAACATGAGCTCGGGTATCAGACGTGTTGAAGACTTTCTGAACTACGAGTCCGAGCACCCTTCCCCGTGGTACGCGATCGCAAAGCTGCCGCGCGGCACGTTTTGGACACCTATCTCGCGCACGGAGAATATCCTGACGAGCCAGGCAGTGGTGCTTGGAGTCTGGACGACAGGACAGATCACGAGGATTGGGATATACAGTGGCATCGCAGACTCGGCCACTCGCACGCAGTTGACCATTCAGCTGGTCCGACAGGACGACCGTGCCGCCCTGCAGAAGCTGCACTCTGGTGCGCGCATGTCCACGGCGGCGACGACGGACACCATCATCACAGATAAAGTGAACATTGTGGTCCGCGAGGAGGACATGGCAGTGAGTGTTTGCATGTCAATGTCGCATGGGCAGGTCTGATATACCTACAACAGGTGCTAGATAACGTATACGATGCCACTGTGCAGTTCCGGGCGAAGACGAAGATGAGCACAATCCATCCTGCTCGCTTGAAGGTTGGGGACGTGGTGTTGGTGGAGAGTGTTGCGGTACGGACTTCGAAAGGGTCAACGTGGTCTATCGCGCTGCATGCGTATGCGGTGTCGTTGGTAGTGAAGAAGGCGGCGACTGCAGCGACTCCGACGGTAGCGATCACATCAGCGCCGACCGCATGTTTCGAGCACACTTTGTAACTAGGCGTCGGGGGACGTACGGCTAGGGCTCTCCACGTCGGTGGTCTGACACGCGTCCTCGGGGTATAGGTTGCACGCGTGCGCAACGTCGCACTCAGGCGAATTTGCTGCACCACCACCGAGGCTTCTCGCCGATGGTCTTGTGAGAAAGTTGTCATGCAAAACGACTGCGTGGGTGAGCGAGCGTACTCACATGGATGAGGTCAAAGCCGCAGGTACGCGTCAGGACGTCTTCCGCCGCCACAGTGGCTGCAATCTCAACAGTGCACTATTTCGTGCCTGAGAGTGTTGCTTAAAGGATTGCATGTTACCTCTATGCATCCCCCCATCCGCCTCCACCCTGCCCCCTCTACCCTGCTTCCTGGCGTAGATGAGCGCGAACCCGCAGAAGCGCGGACGGTCGAAAGGAAGCCCGGGCCCGGGCCATGCCTCCGGGACGAAGCTCCCACGGTGAGTGGGTTTATAGGCCTGCGTGACGTTTACCGTCTTGTTGATGTCGGTTCTCCTCTTCGTCATCGCCGTCCCCTCAGCTTCAAGCAAGAAGCCAACGATGAGGGCACTACCTTAACGTGGCACTGGTCCAGCGCGAGTCGCACATGCGACTCGGAAGTGGTGAAGTCTCGGACCTATGGAGTGACCAACGCGTGCAAGACGGAGGAGGACGCGCCGAACAGCACGGCGACGCACCAGACAGCTCGCCCGTCTAGAGGACGTCAGGGAGGGGATGATAACGTCGATAGATGGCTTTCGGCGAGCACGCTGGCGTGAGTGCTTTCGTTGTTCCACATTCTGACATAACTGATTGGGAGTTATAGGCTGCTGCGTGTGCTGCAAGATTTCAAGGCGACCGGCCCTGATCCATGGTATGCCATTGCCAAGCTGCCTATAACAGGAACTGGGTGGGAGGTCCGGACGGCAACGCAGTCGATACTAACCGTCGACGGTGTGCCGGCGAGGCTGTTCACGATGGGGCCTGTGACTGCGACGTGTTTCCAGACCACAGAGGAAGAAGCCGAACCCGGTTCGCGCATCACTATCAAACTCATGAGAGCCCGAGATCGCGCAGCTCTAGGCGAGATGCACAACAGAGCGCGGTGGGGTGCACCAGCCGAGACCGCCTACCCGGTCGAGCGGTTCACCGCGATAGGCATGCATGTACACGACCAGGTACGTCCATTCTTTCAGTGGTGCAGCATGGCCGCTCACGTCGCGCCAGCCCTTGCTGAATGTCTTTGACGCGACGACGTCACTCCGGGCCCGCGAGGACTTGTCCACCATGGATCCGCTGAAGTTGCGGTGTGGAGACCTGGTGATGATCGAGTCGGTGGTAGTGCGCACGCAGCGCGGTCAGGGATGGACGGTGTCATACCACACGGACGGCGTATTCTGCCTCGCCCGCCATCCGCAGCGGCAGAAGAGGTGTCCAATAATACTGAGTCCCTTACACGTGCCTCCTGTACGCTTCCCTTTGTGGCTGTAGACAATCGCGCGCGACGAATGTACTCTGGTGACTTCACCATATGCAACACCTTCGCTGTGGTCACGTGAACCACCTCGTCGCACACAAGGTTAGCGCCGCGGGACGCGGCACTTCCCTAGTAAGTACCTCAACTTGAACTTAGACTTCCCTCGGAGACGCACCCGCGACCAGCTCGTTACGCCAGACCCTTACGAGCTTCTCTATACGGCTCTGGACCTGCTACGAGACACACGAGGCGCAGACTTGCCTCGTAACTCCCCTCCGAGCCGAACTCGTGCCGCTGCGAGTAACCTGGCAATCGCAGTGTGTCATCGATTTCATCGACCGAACCACATCAAGCTTGAACGTTTGAACCCCCATATCATAATATCCCCTACCTCTCTCGGAATTATACCCTCACCGTTGCCTCCATGACTATCGAGTTCACCCTGTTCTCTATTGATGACATCACGAAACCGGGGGTTCCTATGATACTGGTAGGCCTGACTATATAAGTACCGCATGTCCCTATCAGAGCTCGGAATACGACGGCTAGGTGTAAGCGATTGGCCAGGAAATATCGGAGGGCGAATGTACTTACAACTGTGAAATTCACCTGTATGTCGCCACCCTTCAGCGGTGGGGACCTATATAATTCTGCCCTTCAAGGGGCCTTACCTGTATTCCATCATCGTTGTAGGGCGTGAAGCTCTCACCGAGACGGTCAATGATATCAAGGCGTCGGCGCCAGGCCAGAAGCGCGAGGAACCTCGCTGCTTATCGGGTTCTCAGGCACCCAAGAGACCATCAGAAGGGGATCGATCGCGTTGCATTCGACGTGGGCAAGATACAGTACATGGGGAACGAGAGCGAGGCACAGAGAGATTGAACAAGTCCGCTTACAGGAGGCGAGGAGCACGAGAGAGCCGGCAGGAGAGAGAGGAGATGGTTGCGAGTAAGGGAGCGACAGCGCGGTGACTCGGAACTGAGAACTAGGCACAGACGCGTTAGCGCGAGCAATAGAGAATGCGTGAGACGGAGAAACCGTGGACGTACCAGGTCTGGACGACAGAGTCTGGAAGCTGTCCATGATCAGTACGGATGACACCCGAGGCAGATGACGAATTGCTTACCAGCTAGGAGTTCGCATCGTCGTCGAGATCACCGCCCTGCTCGTTGTCAGCCGGCGGCGCGTCATCCTCAGCAGCGGCGCGAGCCTGCTCATCCTCAGCGGCGGCGCGAGCCTGCTTGCGCTTCTCGCGAGCAGCGCGAGCCGCTTCGTACTTGCGCTGCTCCTCCTGCTCGTACTCCTGCTCCTCCTCCGCCAAGAGCATGGCCGCCTCGCAGTCAGACCCATACTCATCTTCGTCCAAGCGCTTCTTGAAGACCTGCCTGGAACGAGGGTGTTCAGCGTCCAGTGAGATGCGCGACGATGATGCGCAAGACTCACTTGTCATACCAGTCCAATGTCTCGTTCATGAAGTCCGTGTTGCGGTACAGAAGATGGAGGAGGGAGTCGGCGAATTCCTTGCCAACCCACGGGCCGTCGCGATCCTTCCATCGTGGCGCAGACGACAGCAGAAATCGTGCCTGCAGCAAGCAAAAGATCAGTGATAAGTACACGCGCACAGAGTTAGAGTAACGTACCAGGCAGGCGACATAAACAAGGTGCTCCGCGGTGATCGTCTTGATGTTGTGGCGCTGCACCAAAGGCGGCGTGCCTTGCGACTGCGTGCCGTTCTCGTAGTTGCTGTCTGCAGCCGAGGGCCCGCAGAAGATGAGAAGCACGCACTGTAATAGATACGGTCAGCGCGTCGTGTGGGCAAACAGGCAGGAGAACTCTTACCAGAAGCAGGAAGCGGCTTCTGAATAGTCCCGTACGCATCTTCCCCTTGATGTGCGTCTTCTCATCGTAGAGGAAGGACGGCCATCGCATGGCTCCAAAGCGATAGCCGTCCTTGTCCTCTAAGACCTTCTGGCAGAATCTGGGAAAGCGTGGGGTCAGTAGCGGCTGAGAAAATATACCACAACTTACGCATCGGGATCAGCGTCGAATTCGCGAAGCTTGTTCATCGGACAAAGGAGGCGGGCAAGGGTCGTGTTGTTCCAGCCGCGGGAGCCACGCGGTTTGAGGCTGTTGAGTTCCTTGGTCGTCTCGATCCCCGCATACCCGAGGATACGATCGCGCAGGCGACCCACATCGTTGGATCGCCCTCGCGCCCCCGCCGCGTCGATCTAAGAAGCAGGATTAGTGAGGAACAGGAGCGTGTACGGCATGCCGCATACGTACATATTGCAAGATCTTGATTGCGGCGTCGGGGTACTTGCCAAACTCCTTCTCGGCATCGCGCAGCTCGGTGATCCAGCCTGACAGGATTGAGTGGACGTGCCAATGGTAGGTGTCCTCGTCAAGCCTGCAGCACAGATTATCAGCTAGAAATGTATGTAGTAGATAACGGAAAGACTTACTGGTTGCCGCCGACGCGCGGAATAAAATCCTCGTCAGCGCGGATCTGCGCCCCACGGAAGTACGCGACCTCGAGGTTAACAAACGGGCCGCATGTTCTGTACGCATTGGTGCTGCGGTCGTAGAATTCGTATACGCCGTGTTGCTTGCGCTCAGCATCCCTAAAAAGGCGCATACAGTCAGTGTGGCGCAAGTAGACGCGAGCAGACTTACTCGTCGTTGATGTTCAGAAACTGAGCATGCCTAATAAGCCATGGAACATCTTCGTCGAGCTCCTGCGATGCAGCAGCACGGTGCTGCGGTACCGCAGGAGCTCTGTTCTCCCTGGCTTTCTTCTTGGGAGCCGGGAGATCGCTTGAGCGCAGGGTGTCGGAGCTGGGGACCGTGGGGCGGTCTTCTTCGTCGTCGTCACTGTCGTCGTCGTCGGAGAGAATCACCTTGCGCCGCTTGTTGGAGGGGGGTATGTTCTCAGCGTCGTCTTCCATCCGAGTCCCTGTATGTCAGGTGTAAATTGAGATGAATATATGTGCATATACTCACCTTTGCCGCGCCCACCACCATGGGACCTGTTCCCACTGCCTACAGTCCTGTTACGCGTTGGAGTGCCTGGCTCACTCGCCTCGCGCTGCGCAGCCTTCTTGCTGCTTGATCCTCCGGGCTTCTGCGTATGCGCGGTGGTGCCGTTGTTCGTGACTGCGACCGCGCCGGGCCACTGTCCAGAGATGCGGGCGCGTCTTGCACGGGTCATGGTGGAGGCGGGAGGCAGAGAGTACAGAGCTAGAGACGTAGATGGTCGTGGTAGAGAGTGAAGAGAGGTAGGGAGAGGCAGGTCCGTGCGCGACCTTATGAGCGAGGGCGGGGACGGGCTGTCAGACTCGCGTGGCGCCTCTGATCCGCGACTTGCCAAAAACGCGCGGCGCGTCGCGGCGCTTACACGGTCACGTGGGCGCGTCACTGTGGCGCGTCTCTCGTCCCGGACTCTGTGCCTATCGCAGCCATCTCTGCTTTATCCCACCACGCACACTCATGGCCGGCACCTCTAGCAAGCCCTATGCCTGTCCGTACTGCCCAAAAGGCTTCACGACAGCCGGAGCCTTCAGCAAACACCGCCGTCAATGCACCCATCGGACGCAAGCCTTCGCGGACTCTTACAACAAGCGGAAGGCTGAGAACGACGAGGCAGAGGAGGCAAAGCGAGCAAGATTAGAGCAGGAGGATGCGGAGTCTTACGGTGACGATCCCATGGTATGTCATTGCAGCATATGTTGCAGTGAGCATCTCTGACACCTATGCTAGCACCTGGACCACCCTGATCCTCTTCCGAGCCCTCCGGGTCGTCAGTCGCGGTCTGGTAGGCGAATCAAGGCGCCGATCTCAAAGTGGCTCGACCTCGTTCCATCGGATCCCCGCGGTCTATCCTCACAGATCGCTCAAGCCCTCCCAGCACCACTTCCGCAGCCCATCCCCATCCCCGTCCCGTCACCTCCTGCCGACATGTCGTTGCCGTCGAGTCAATCGCAGGACAGCGACGAAGAACGGATCCTTTATTGGGATCTGTCGGCTGATGGTTTCGGGACTCACAGGCGGTACTACGCGACCGACCTTCCCAAGCGCGATCCTGAAGCCACGCTCACCGTCCAGGATCGCTGCGACGCCCCGAGTCTGGCTGGAGCCCGTCCGGATCCCAGCACCTACAAGTCCATACGATGGCTAAACGGAGCTGCTGCAAGCTCGGAGCCCAACGCCAATCCATACGAGCCGTTCGAGAATATGTCCTCCTTCCTGCTATGCGAGTGGTTCTACAACAGTTCGCGCACAAAATCACTTCGGGATCTCGACGACCTCTGCAGCAAACTCACCACGCCCGGATTCTCTACAGCTGACCTTGCGAACTTTAAGGCGCGGCGCGAGATGGACCGCCTTGATCAATATCAGAAGAAGACCGGGATCTTCTCGGAGTACGACGGGTGGAGCCAGGTCTCCCTTGACCTGCCTGCTCCCCAGACTGGCGAGAAGTTCACAGCAGAAGAGGAAGTGCCCGTGTTCTCTGTAAAGGGACTTCACTGCCGGCGACTGCTTGAGGTGATTGTTGGCGAGGTACAGGACCCGAGGTTCGCAAACCAACGCCACTGGTTCCCATACGAGCGATACTGGACACCTCCGCAGGACAACGACCCACCTGCGCGTTCGGATTCAGCTGACGCGTCGCCCTCAGCCGAGGAGGACATGCCGGATCTCATCCGGATGATCTCCGATACCTTTGACTCGGCCGCCATGCTCGAAGCGCATGCAGAGGTTCAGAACATGCCGCGGAATCCTGCTGACCCACCCGACCTTGAGTACGCTGTCCTTCCCCTTCTCCTCTACTCAGACAGCACTCGCTTGGCGAACTTCGGATCGGCTTCGCTCTGGCCAATATACCTTTGGATTGGCAATATCAGCAAGTATATCCGCGGCAAGCGCGGCGCGTTTACTGCGCAGCATCTCGCGTATATCCCAACGGTACGCATGACGAAGCCTCTAGCGTCCAGGCAATTGACGCATGTCTTTAGCTACCCGACAGCATACAGGACTTCTACGCCGCGACCTACGGAAGCTCAGCCTCTCCGGAGACCCTCAGATGGCTGCGCTGTGAGCTCATGCAGAAAGTATGGGAACATCTCCTCCAGGACGAGGAGTTCAAGGAGGCTTACAAGAATGGGATCGTGATCGAGTGCGCGGACGGTATCCTGCGCCGTCTCTTCCCCCGTTTTTTTACCTACTCTGCGGACTATCCGGAGAAGTGCGTTCATTGAACGTAATTGTACTTCAGCACTCTGACATATATATTACAGGGCTTTGATCATTGCTATGCGACACCTTGCCGAGTGTCCATGCCCGCGGTGTCTCATCAAGATGCAGTACATTTCCGCGGCTGGCACAACAATTGACGACCAGCGTCGCTCGCACAAGCGCGTCGACAACGAGCCGCTGCAGCGTCTGCTCGAGAGGGTGCGCGGGTGGGCATTTCAAGGCATGTCCATGGCTGGCAAGGCCGCGAAGAGGCCTCTGAAAGAGCTCTCGCTGTTCCCTATCCGAGTAAGCAGCCACAGCTATGTTCTGCCGAGCGATTACTCATGTATATTTCCACCTGCTTACAGTCCGCCTTTTCGAAGTTCATGTTCGAGATGGGCTCCAACTTCTACGAGATCTTTGTACCCGACCTGATGCACGAGTTTGAACTCGGCGTCTGGAAGGGGATATTCAATCACATCTTGCGGATACTCATAGCAGAGGGCAAGGACCGAGTCTCACTTTTCAACGAGCGGTAAGTCCCATGCTACAGACCACAAACTCTTCTGACTATCATCAATTAATAGCATGAGGAACATGCCTACATTCGGTCGCGGTACAATCCGTCGATTCCGCACTAATGTCTCGAGGCAAAATAAGCTTGCCGCACGCGATTATGAGGCATTTCTACAGGTATGGTCTCAGTTCGACGGCGCGTCGAGCTGGCATTCATGTGTCGTTTCAAATCTAACATGTCGTACAGGTTATGATTCCCGCCTTCGAAGGTCTCCTACCCAAGGAGCACTGCGACACCGTAACCGACCTCCTGTTCGAGCTTGCGAACTGGCATGCCCTTGCCAAGTTGCGTCTGCACACCACAATCACCCTCGACGTCTTCCGCAAGGCTACAAGGCTCATGTACGCCTCGGTTCGCAAGTTTGCCCGTACGACATGTACAGCGTATGTGACGCATGAGCTCGACCGTGAAGCAGAGGCTCGTGGACGTCGTCAGGCCCGTGCAGCCACGCGTGCTCTTGCCGCGGGGATTTCGAGTACTGGAGCCGTCAAGAAGGATCCGAAGGTGGTTGTATTCCGTGTGTGGCACACATACAAATACCACTGCCTCGGTGACTACCCGTCCCATATTGAACGTTATGGTTGTACCGACTGTACCACCTCGCAGACCGTGCGTAGCTTCGGGCTGACTGTCGCTATTCTGATCTCACATTTTCTGTAGGGGGAATGCGAGCATATCGGGGTCAAAAACTACTACGACCGGACGAACAAGAATGAGTATGTGGAACAGCTTGCAACTCACAAGCAACGCGAAGCACGCCTCCATGGAATTCGCGAGGAGATGGAGAGGCAGCAAGACGTGATCGCAGCGGAGAGGGACCGGAAGGCTGAACAGACACAGAAGGACAAGGCTCAGGCGGACCCGAAGGGCAAGGGACGCGCAGTCGAGACGGAGTCCTGGGACTCGGACGCTGACTCTGATGATGCCAGCAAACCGTCAACCTCTCCGTATGCCCGCTACACAATGGGGAAGTCTCGCAAGGACCGCGTTTATATCTACGACTGGTTAGCTGTCCATGCGGGCGACCCAGCGATCCAGGTGCGTCCATGGTTGACTGTGCTATCGGTACACGCTAACTAGTAGGACCCAGAACTTCATCCCTCGACTCAAGAATCATCTGATTGCCCGACAGCTGGGCATACAAGACGAGGACGCTGTTCCAGAAGAGTACCGCAGGGCGCTGAAGATCCGCAACGATACGTTCTTCCGTCAGAAGACCATCTCATTCAACTACACCACGTACGACATGCGTCGCGACCAGGATACTGTAAACCCACGCTCTCATCCCGACATTCTACTCCTCACATCGCAGGAAGATGAAGACGACTTCCCCTTTGCGTATGCTCGTGTCATTGGTATATTCCACGCAGAGGTGCGCTACACGGGTCCTGAGTCGAAGGATGACGGATGGGTCCATACCGACTTCCTATGGGTACGCTGGTTTGCTCGGGACCCTTCGTCGGACACTCCGGGCGGATTCCGCCACCGCCGCCTCCCTCGACTCACATTCCTTGATCCAGCGAACGACTCCGAGGATGCCTACCCAGCGTTCGGCTTCGTGGACCCTGCATGCGTTCTTAGAGGAGCGTACATCATTCCGGGATGGCACCATGGCCTTACCGACGATATCCTTCCTCCTACATCCATCGGCAGAGCGGACGGCAGCGAGTACGATTGGAATACCTACTATGTCGGAATGTGAGTGCCAATTCACCGCTGTTGACGGTAGCTGACTCGCTAGTATCTCGGTCCATAGGTTTGCCGGCCGTGAGATGTTCATGCGGTTCTTCGGCGGCGGTGTCGGCCACAACGGGACCGGGGTCAGCGTGAAGCAGTCGCAGCATCGTGCCGAACGAGTTGAACGCCGCGGTCATCCAGTTTCAGTACTTGTAGACTCTGAAAGGAGCAGCGAATCCTCGGATCAGGACGAGGAGCATGGGGAATTCTCCGGGGCATGCGAAGAGGCCGAGCAAGTCTTGAATGAAGCATTGCAAGCTCTAGAAGAATCCGACGAAGAGGATGAAGAGGAAGACCTCACCGAAGTACTCCTTGCAGACCCAAATGAAGACGAGGAGATCGAATGGGGCGATTTATTTGCGCCAGTCGATGCTGACGAGTCACAGGCTATCCAGGGAGAAGAGGAGGACGAGGAGGACGAGGACGAGGATGAGGAAGATGGAGACCTTTACGCTGACTACCCCTGGCTGTAGAGACCGTGCTCGGTGCAGTGTCGCATTCCGGTACACCGTACGTCGTTCAATTCACTTACTGGCGTCAACTCTTGGCATCGTGTCGACATTGTCTGGTCTGTAGCGTCTCATGGGTATGTATACATGTATATACCGCACTGTAATACCCCGGACCATCCGTTGTACGGCTGTAAGTGGTCGTAAGGTTCGGTCATAACATACAGGGAGGCGTCCTCGCAGACGGTCTCGTTTAGGCCTGTACAGGCGCTCAGCACAAGGATTGTCGCCCATATGGGGCTGTCATACCCCGTCTCGACTGTATAGCTATACCGGCAGTGCGCCGGTTTCGTGATGGAAGAGCTTGTCGATCAGTGGCGACAATCGTTCTTCGCCCTCGTTCCAGATGAAGTTCGGGATCGCGTGTCCTTTGTGCACACTAGTCTCCAGCAGTTGAACAGGACCTTTGACTGTATCGTCTCTCCTGCAAATTCGTTTGGCAGGTTTGATGGAGGGTACGGTCTCGCCGCTTATCGCTGAATTGACGTACAATTAACTCCGCTACTTTTCACAGGTTTGACCAGATCCTGACAGAGGTCCTCGCACCTGCAGATGATCAAGAAGCCCTCACCCGCACAGCACAGGCCGTCCTCTACCAGCGCTGGAGAGGCTTTGCGCCTCCGGGTACATGTACTCTGATCCCCCTCACCGGCACGCCCTGCCACCCCAACACGTTCGATTGCCGGTATATCGCTCTCTGCCCGACGATGCGCTTCCCTTCCAATGTTACGTGGCACAAGGAGATCGTGTACAACTGCGTCTGGTCGCTCCTGGTTGCGATCGACGAGCACAACGCCCGCGCGGCTGAGAAAGAGTCAGGCCTGGCCCCCATCGCGTCCGTTGGCATGACGGGCCTCGCCACAGGAGTTGGTCGCGTCTCCCCGGCCGTATGTGCGCGACAGACTGCATACGCCTTTGCGCACTACCAGGATGCCAAGAACCACCCGGAAAAGTGGTCATCGCTTTCGTGGGATGACATTTTCGAGATGCCGCTGGACGGCAGGCTCCCCATGGACGGCTAGTCGTCTTTGTCATTCTGTAAGTCTGTATGTCCACAATGCATTCAAGTCGCTCACATCTCCCTAGATCCAAGGCATATGTGTTGTGGTTGCGTTGTAGGTCCCTCTTCGCTCTTGAGAATGTCATTTGGGTCGACCGACTTCCGATTGATAACGTGACCGTTGTGCTTGTACTGGTATATATAAAGTGTCGACGTGTTTTGGAAATTGGAGCTGATATTGCGATGGTGCGAAACGCAGCCACATGCGTGAGGGCCACCGTACTGTATTTTACGAAAGTGTTTAAATGTGCTATCTCTCGATGAGATCATTTGCTGGAGCCCTGCCAGGCCTCCTCTCCTCTCCTCAAAATGTACTGTCTAGACCGCACTCGATGTCACGCAAGGCAGTCGTGAATGTATAACCGATAAGTAGAACTCCCGCCGATTACCCGTAAGTACACAAATCATAAGCCAATAAGTCCGTCATATCACTCGATATCCCAACGACTGAACGGGCATCACGCCTTCTTCTTCTGCCAGTCAGCGTACCACTTCGTCATGTACTCAACCGCCTTATCCTGCACTTCCTTCACGGCCTTGCTTTTCCCTTCGGAGGCAAGCATGTCCGAGCAGTGGAAACCATCGCTGAGTAGATGCGGCTGGAGGTCGTTCTTCGGGAAGGAGACGCCGTCAGCTGCTACAGTAGCCTCACGCCAAGGGTCGCCTGCAATGTGGAACGAATGCCGCAGTGAGCGACCAAGGACCTAAAAGCAGTTGAAACGAAACTTACGTTGACCGTTCGCGAATATGAGCCGGTCTGTCGTGACATTCCATCCGCCATAGGCGTCGTTCACCGCGAGCGCATTCAGGATGCTGAGTTTCTTGGAACCTTTGAAGGCGCCCGGGAAGTCGTACTGGCAGCCTCGCTACATACATAGAGAGAGGGGATCGTCAGTATGAGTGACCATTGCCGATCCTGGATCGTGCTCACCTCATTAGACTGCGCAGTGAGGTGTCGCGAAACGAGAGTGGGGTGTCCCTCGGAGGCGCCGATCATCCAGAACCCAAACTGGTTGCAACTGGTGCACAGGTGGACTGATCAGCACGGGCAAACAGCAGCTAGTACTGGAAAGAGTACGTACAGAAGCCAGTTCCAGGACCTCCCGTCAGAGAGTTCGATGTTGTTCCAGGACGATGAGGTGGGGTCGTGCGTGCCAAAGCACTCCCTGTGATGTTCAGTCAGTCTACGGCCGACCCACAAAGTTCAACCTTCGACTCACTCTGCAGTGGAGCTACCGCAAGCTATGTCTCGGACGTGAGTGTCCGTACTCTATGGTTCACCAGAAATGAACACTCACCGGCTTTGTAGAACCCGTTCTTCCAGAATGATCCCCAGGCCTTCAATGCATGGTCAAGCCCCCAACCAGATGCCGGTGCGCTCTTGCCCTTGTCGACTTCAAGTGCATCGCAGAACTGATAGAATCCGACAGATTCAGATTCAATGCTGCCCTCCTGCCAATAGTTAAAAGGTAGCTTCACTATCGGGCCAGCTTCACGTCAATCGGTGCTCATCGAGAAGTAACATGAATGAACGCACTGGCGGCGCCAAAGTCGTCATCGTGCGCAATCCCCTCGAGACCAAAGATCGCCTTCATGTCGTGTATGGCAGTCGCATTGCCGGAGTCAAGGACCTTGTCAACGTATCCGATCACAGCCTCCACGTCGGCGGAGCAGTTGTTTGGCATCGACTGGCGGATCGGCTCAAAGTAGCCCCAAAAGTGCCTACAACAAGGTAAAATGGGTCGGCTGCACAATGAGACCGCAGGACGTACCCGATTGCTTGCACAACACCGGAGGAGGAGTAGCCGGCCCAGAAGAGTCCCGGCTTGCTGCACAGCAATCAGTCAATCACGACGTTATAGGCGGATGAAGCTGGACGAACTTATGCATGGCGTAGCTAACCAGAGCACCTGGGTAGCTGCCTCCGATCATGATCCATGGGGCCTTGTCAGGCGTGACCTTGTCGCCCCCGGGCATCGGCAGCTTGACGTTCTTGGCGAAGTATTCAAGGTCGTCGATGGACTGCTGAATCGTATGCACGCGAAGGCTCTTGACAGAGAGGTCCGGGTATGGGTTGGACTTTCCGAAGAAACGATGCTCGAGGACGATGCCAGCTCCGTTGGTGGCCTGCATAATCATGCCGTTGATGGTCGAATTGGTGAGGTATCCAGTAAAGCCTACACACACACAATGTCAGCACTTCGTCATCAGAGGTTACTAGTTGTTGAGCTACCGTCCGCGCTGACTTCTCCCGGAGTCATGAGGACGATCGTACCCCCTGGGAAGTCTGATAAGTAACACGATACTGGTGAAGATCATTGGACACGCACCTGGCTCGTAGAACTCATAGCTATGCCAATATCTCTGCTTGAACGTGCCGAGCTTGGGGTTTTTGTGGTCAATTAGTTGGTCGAAGTAGTACGTCTCTTTGTACGAGGAGATCTGCTCGTTGGTCGAGACATGAAAGACGGAAACGCTATCGTCGGGCTCGTCGACGTAAGGAACGTGTGGTCGCGCGTGCCATGAGTCAAGTAAAGGCGAAAGGGCAGCCACGGACGATGCCAGAAGAAGAGACGAGGACAAAAGATTCGCCGGCAACATGACGAGCTTGAAAGAGAATTAAGAAGAAAAAGGTCGGTGCGCAGGCAAGCACCGAGGGCGAAACAGGAGCGGGAGGTACGGAATGGTGAGCGGTGAGCTGGGCATGATATATGGATACCAAACCTATGTATGTCCGCCGTAATCGGGACGCACGTCGATCTGCACTGGTAAGCGCGAGTCTTCCAAGCCCGGTGCAAGGGCGCATCAAAGACCTGCGGACTTGCTTGACAGCTACAGCCTAATGACAGATCAATTCATATCGGTGGTCTCGTACCCAGACTATGTACGGGATGAGGTCGCACCCCACCACCGCGGGTGTGGTGCGGTGGTGGGGTGCGACCTCATCCCGTACATAGTCTGGGTACGAGACCATCATATCGGATACTTACTACTTCGTAAAGCCCCGATTTCGGGTCAAATCAACTGGACGGCACTCAACGGCCGCGCAACTGGGTGACTCAGATAGGCCGTATACACCTCCTTCACAACGTAAGTCAAAGGTACTCGCCGGGAGGGACGTTCTTGGCAGGTAAGGGGGGTGCACTCCCAGGCCATCGCGACCGCATGTTGTTGGACACAGAACGCTATCAGAAGAAAGCTATGTGAGCGACGCTCTTGATCGCAGACCCAACCACTGAACTTGCAGGATACCGGACGATAGATGCTGTCGAAAGCGGTGCAGCGAGCCTTGAGGGTGCTGTCCGCACAACGGCCCCGGGGCGGTGCTTGTCATTGATTGTCAAAACTCCTTGGCATGTGAGGAGGGGGTCAGAGGTTTTCCAGCGGAGTGGCCCATGCTAAGCTCTGCTATGTAGTAGTAGGCTGTAGCTGTAGGTCTGGCGTGGGAGTCTTTGGCACTTGCGACTCCGAATAGCCTCAGTGTGATAAATACAGCTAGAACTTAGTCGAAGATCCTCACTGCACATAATTAAGCAAGACACACTTGTTCAAAGTCAAAAACGTACTCAACTTCGTACGAATGAGCTGCTTGTGCGATAGAAGTTTTGAGTGCCATTCAAGCCTCTTGAGTCTTGCCCAAGCCAACCGTTTCGGCGACCTCAGTAATTACGTAACATTTGGATCACATGTCCGAGGCCGCGACTCGGACAAGCGCCCTCAGCCACAGACGCGACGCGACGCGACGACGAGTACTAGTAGACGGTCCTATACCACCGTTGTACAGCTCTTTGCTTCACTCATTCTTCACTAGTTAACATGCACACGACTCTCAGTAATGTAAGGTACAAGAAACCGTCTGGTCCGCTGGGTTCCAGTGGTACAAGACCTCAGGGGCTCCTACGCTCGAGGAGACCGGCCACCATATGCGACGGGTGTCCTGGGAATACTCTCGGCAATGTTTGGAGGCGATATACATGGTGCGCCTGTTGCTCGTTGCTCGAGCAGTTGGAGTGGTTATGACAACTTGCAAGTTCGAGCTTGAGTTGCGCAACCTAGCGCTATCTCATGCTGGTGCACCCGTTCTTCGTACACATAAGATTAGCACGGTGCACTTCCTGCTACTACAACATCAAATGACGATGGCGTTGGCTGCGCACCAGAGCATAGCGGGTCCAACGGCGTAAGCGATTACCGTTGGATCATGTCAAGTACCAAACATCGCATATTTCCGATAGCGGTCTACTCCATATCAATGCGATGCTTGGTACTGTGCGTGTGGTGCATGCCGTTGGCGTCACCTACCCAGCAGCCACGGTGGCTCTGTCGGAAGACCAGCCACCAACCATACAATCCCAGATTGCGCTACTTCGCCTTGCAGCCAGCTCGAGCGTATAAGACTGCCCCGCAGGATGCGACTGCAGGGCATGCACGCTGACTACTTGGTAGCTCTGGTATTGCTGTATTACGCGTGCATGACTTCGGTCGAGGACGTCGAAAGTCATTACGCGAAGCATGGCAGGCAGAATGACGCGACGAGACGAGTAGGTGCGCGTCAGACTGTCTGCGACCTGTTCGCAGAGTTCACATGACGTGCGTGTTGCGACGTTCTCAGACCCGCTCAGTTTGGTCTCGTACCCAGACGGCTATTACATCGCGATGGGAGTGCGACTTTTGTCCGACCGTCTGGGTACGAGACCAGTTCAGTTCTCCTTGACAAGGTCTTGCAAGCGGACGTTGTGATCACAGCAATGGGATGCTGGGACTACCAGTGCAGGCATCATCCCGTCTGCTTCATGCCACCATGCATGCATCAGACCCGAGTATGCCCTGCGTGGTCTGGGGGACAACAACTTCGATGTTGGACCTTTTTACCACTCAGTCAAGGTCAGGAGCGAGAAGAAGTATGCGGGATGTGACTCACCGGCTTGTCCACCCATGTCACAGATGAGCCAATGTCTTGCATTCGACTGGAACCATGCCGCGGTGCATTCTCGACCAACGCGTTGTCTGCATGGCTTGGTGCG
This sequence comes from Lentinus brumalis, assembly GCA_001792895.1. Classification (NCBI taxonomy): domain Eukaryota; kingdom Fungi; phylum Basidiomycota; class Agaricomycetes; order Polyporales; family Polyporaceae; genus Lentinus; species Lentinus brumalis. The sequence continues at coordinate 67,381 of MARA01000071.1, read as the reverse complement.
ACGAGTAGAAATTGACGATGTCCGCGAGTCATGGAAAGCACAAGCGCCGGGGCGTGCCACCGCATGGCGGAAGCGTGGGCGCATCCCGGCGCAAGTCTGTCGCTTACCCCCATGTGCCTCTCCAGCCTCTCCCAGTACTGATTTTTGGACTTCTCTGTACTGCTGTAACCTCGTGGATCTCGACGGACATGACCGCAGGAATCGGTCGAAGGCACATCGGTCCCAGCTGAATATGGAGTCCGGTCCGAAGACTTCCTGACGGCGGTTATCAGCCTCGAGGCAACCATGACCTGCCATACAAGGCCTCCCACCTCGTTGTGTGCACGACCGTCCTTGTGCCCGCCCGCACTCGTCCGCCACGTTGGAAACGCGAGTACAGTCGAGTGCCACCTATGAAGGTGCGATCTCCCATCCTCCGCACGTTTGTCCTTTCCGACGTGGCATCTCTCTCGTCCTCCCAGAGTCCTCCGTAGATTATGCCCAGTCTATCGCCTCAACGCAGCCGGAAACTAGCACAGTCGCCTCTGAGCCAGCAAGGTTAGTCGTCACTTCCTTCCATCGCCCTTTGTTCTTCGCGTGGCTCTGCTTCGCCGGTCTCTCACTTGGCCGTTCTTCATTGTAGTCGGTGCGGCGTCCTATCGATCTGGTCGCAGCTGAACCCTGTGCTGGATCGTCGCCTCCATAAAGCGGTCTCTTGTCTCTTCCGTGCCCTTACGTCTTCACGGACTTAGGCAATCAAACATTTTGTCTTATTTGAGGCCGAGTCGACTTCTTACCCCGACGCTTCTTTCTCCTCCTCCTTTCCCACCAAGCTTATCAGCTCCTCCGTACACCAGGTCCAATGCAGAACATCACGCCCCGTGAGATGACCCCGTCGCCCTCGTTTCGCGAAAAACAAAGGACGATGAAGGCCCACTCGATGCCCATCGTGCCCTCCGTCAACCAGATCCTCGCCGCAAGTCAGAATGGGCAGATGATGTACCCGCAGGCGCAGCAGCCGAGTCCGACAGCCTCCAACTCCTCCCATCAGTCTCGTCGGTCGCCTCCACCCACCTCTCGCATCTCGCCGACCGCTCCGAAGCTCAGCTCCCAGACGGAACGCATTGCAGAGCGCCAGAACAGTCCTCCGCCGCCGTCTCTGCACCATGCGCCCCATAGTACGCCCGCTGTCCCTCAGCTTGGTAGCCAGTCAGTTCCGAATCCCCATCATCCCCGCCCAGTGCCCCGCGGTGCTCCTCCGGCGTTCCTCTCGCATTTCAACCAGAATTCGGATGACAGATGGGCGGTCACGGAAGAGCTCATGGCCGAGTTCGAGCGGGAGCACTACAACTCGCACCCGGCGGGAACCGCGGGCGTGGCGTATGCGGGCGGTGCTGCCTCCAACGGCGTGAAGCGGCGCGATTCTCTCAATGCGCCTGCAAAGGACCCGGCGGTTGAGCGCGTGCGAGCCGTCGATCGGGCATCGCCGAAGGAGTCGGAGGGCGGAGGGCCACAGGTGGCGAAGCGGCAGGTGAGCAGCCAGAAGGAGATCCAGATGCAGGCCGCGCGCGAGAGTCCCAAGGCTCGCGAACGCTCAGGGACTGTCTCATCGCAACACGCGCAAGACACGCATGCGCGTACACCCGAGTACCGAGGCTCTCCCCAGTACCAGACGCCGATAGCTTCTCCGGGTGAACGCACGGCCGGGTATACCCAGTACGTGCAGGAGGGATACCAGAGTCAGCCTCCCCAGAGCGTCACGCAGACGGTCCCAAGGAAGCCCGTTCCGGCCACAGTGCCAGCGGACTCGACCTCGAATCGTCTCACGCCCCCTACTGCATCGAAACTTGCCACCACTGCGCACACACCGCCGCTGCAAGGCATGGGCCCGCGCCCTCCCGATCGCTCTCTTCCTCTGCAGGAGCCCGAAGAGGACAATGGACACGATTACGACCAGGATGAGCCCGAGTACACCGATCGTCATCGCAGCTCGCCCACTCCTTCCTCGGACCTCTATCCTGAAGGCCATACGACTCGTTACGACAACCGCCACGAACACCGAGATGATGACGACGACGATGATGACGACGACGACGACGGCACGCTTCACGAAGAAGGCGACGATCATCTCCCGCATAATAAGAGCAGTGAGGGCTCTGAGTCCGGTTTCACACCTCGCTCGCCTTCAGCGATCCTACCGGACCGTCCTCGCGACCCTCCGTATGTCGTGCAAGCTACTCAGTATGCCGAGACTCAGAAGACGATCCGCGCGAAGCATCGCAGCGGTACTACCGACCAGCTTGGCATGAGGAGCTTCGACCCTGCCCTCTTCGAGCGCGAGACTGTCAATAGCCTGAGGAATGGTGGTCAGGAGGCGCCTGCCCAGCGCGAGCGCGCTTCGCAATCCCCTCCTCAGCAGCTACCCCAGCCTCAGGTCCAGGCGCATCCTCAGTCCCAGTCGGAGCCACCGAGGCAGCAGCAGCAGCAACAGCAGCCGCATCACCAGTCCGAGCCCCATCCGTACCCGGCGAACTTGCATCACATACTGGATCAGCGCTTGGGATATGGGTGGAACCAGTCGAGTGCCCAGTCGGACGACATGCAGAGCCTGTTCGATGACCCGACGTCCTCGTACCTGCAGACCTTCCTGCGCTCGGCGAGCGCTCGCCCAGGTGCCCCCGTCCCTCCCACTCCTCAGAGCTACACCGCTGCTCCTTCCCCATCTCCGCTCATCTCGGCGACGCCCTCAGACGTCGAGCGTAGACAGATTGGTTCGCCCTATCCCTACCCGTTCACGCACATTCGCCGCTCGACGGTGTCTGGTGGGATTACCGCCCCATCTACCAGTTACGACCTCAACAACCCCAACGTCATCCGGGAGCAAATAGCCCTTCAGATGCAGATCTACGCTCTGAACAACGGTCTAGCACCTGCTTCGTCCGAGTCCGCCTTCTCCCCGTCATCAACGCCGTTCCCCGGCCCGGGCTACAACCCTTGGGCCTTCGTACCTGCCGGAGGCGGCCTTGGAGTGAACGGGCAGTCCATCGCGGCGAGTATTCGTTCGAGCCCGAGTCATGAGCCCGTCAACCTCCCTCCGCCGCCCATGCGCGGACGCGGCATTCGCAGGCAGGACGGACATCTCCATCCGCAGCAGACTGCTCGCCCGGCCCGCAGGGTCAAGCCTCCTCCACGTGTCGATAGCACACAGCCGCGAGAGACCAGCCCTGAGCCGTCTTCTGGCGAGGAGACCGCGGGAGAAGAACGATTCGTCGATCCCTACGTGCGGGAGTTCGAGGTCGCTACGAAGGGGAAGCTCGCTGGAGACTGGGACGAGACGGAAGTGTCTGTCTCTCAAGTCTCTCCGCAGGGAGATGACGATGCGGAGTGGGTTGACGAGGAGGACGACCTTGACGAGGACCTGCTGGATCTCGAGTACCACCCGCAGTATGTTGCCAACGCTCAGAAGCGGAGGAGACGGTTCGACACGCGTTGGGATTCGCTCGTTCAGGCAGTGAGTATACTTCACCGCTCTCTACGACCGTTCGGTACTGATATGTGCTCGTAGTTCCAAGCTCTCGATCGCGAGACGGACTCCACCCTGATCCTGCTCGCCTCTCCTGCTCACTCCACCAAGCTCCATGCTCTCACCTCGCGCTCTATTCGGCGAGACCCAGCTCTCGCGAAATCGACCGCGCTCGCCAGCGTCAAGCGTTCCTTCTCGCACCTCGCCGGTCAACGCCGAGTCGCGCGCAAGGCCCAACGCATCTCGCTCGTGGAACGGTTGTCTTCGAATGCATCCGCGGATGGGTCGCCTGGCGCGGGCTCTCCCGGTGAGGTGGACCTGCGCCGTGCGTTGGAGACTGCGCTCGGCAGCCTCGGTGCGCTGCAGTCGATCTACGATCAGCGCGAAGCCAGGTGGCGGGAGGAGATGCGTCGTCTGAACGACGACCGCGAGCGGGTCGAGCTCCTGTTGGGCCAAGCGTTGGGAACTGGCGTGGCCAACCTGAATGGATATGGACTCCCGCCTGCGCAGCTGCACATGAACGGGCACGGTGTTCCTGGTGGGCAGCCGCTGCAGTGAATGGACATGTAGCCAGTAGCGTGTTGTGTGTATGTAATATGGCCCTCTCTGTATGACTCGGTTCCCGCCAGTGTAGTGCTACATGCATGTACAGCACCACTGCCCGATGTACCACTGCCCCTCCACTGTACCGTTACATTGCATATGTTGTCCTGAATGTGATACGCGCATCGTCTCCTTACGTTTTTTGAGACTCACTTGAATCGCTCTTTGTTCCATGACGTTGTGAGTGAGCATACCCGATATGTCTGCTAGCCTATGTTACGGCCTGCCACATACTTACGTAGCTCTTGCACCTAGCTGAAGGCACGAGGTGATGCGTGAACAGTACATACTAGCGTGCAAGCGAGCTAACTACATGCTGTGTCGTCACGAAGGTATCATTATGGATCCTGCGTAGCAAGTTTTTCATCGAGGCATGCTCACTTAATCAACTTCCGCAGGCCGTAATCTTGCAGAACTGTCGTGGAATCGGAAGCCGAGCCCATACGAAGTTCGCTGGCCTCGGCGTACCCTTCAGTCAAAGGTTCGTCTTCTGTCGCCTTCTTTTACCTCATTAACTGTGCGTGCTGACAAGCCGCCTCAGAAGTTCATTGTTCACTCTAAGTCCACACTACTACGACCAGATCTCGAAGTCGCTCTCCTGTGTGGCTCACATTGAACATCTCGTGGAAGTTCGAAAGTCTGGTCTCCCAGCCACGCACTGCATAATGCCAATCATGGACTCAGAGCCCGCGACAAAGGTTCGCCTTGGTTTCAAGGCGGAACAGCCAGGTCCAGGCAAGACGGAAGGCCGCGTCAGGTGAGCAACCACGACTGCCCACTGCCTGCGACCCTTCCGTGACCTGTAGGGCAGGTCACCGACGGCAGAGCAGAAACCTCTCCGGACTACCACATTTGACGAACTGCTCGCAGCCAAGGACGCCCAGATAGCGGCATTGCAAAAAGAATTGGCCTCATACCGCGATCATATGTCGGGAGCTTCGAGTAAACCAGGGTCGAGTGCGCGGTCTGGGGTAAAACTGAAGGTGAGCACCGATTCGATTCCTTGCATGCGATGCTGGGATGTTTGCTCCTGTGGACGGCTGTGTACCCTTTCCCTGCGCATATCCTCCAGAGAAGCCCGAGCCCGTCATCTTGGAATGGAAACGACGGCCCCGCAGGCACTCGTGATAACCCGGTACAGATCTGCGAATCCGATGACGAAGTAGCTACTCCTGTGGGTCCAAGCTTGGCGGCGACACGCTCACATGTCCGAGCTGCTGCTCGACGTGGGAAGAACGATCTAGGGACGATTGAGCTGAGCGACTCAGAGCACGAAGTGGTCGCCGCTGCCAGTACCGTGGATCCTCGCAGGAAACGCAGGAAGAAAACGTGCACGACGGACGCGAGACCAAAGAAGGAGCCGGATGTCCATGTCAAGGTCGAGGCTGGAGTGCTCCAGGATTCCCCGCCATACAAGCAGCGCAAACTCAACTATGCAGGTGAGCTACGTCTCCGCTGTTCCCTCTCTTCGAGCCATGCTTCATATGGATGACATTGTCACATGATGGAGGGGATGACAAGAGGGATACGGAACCGTTATCAAACCGGGTAGGCTCTCCATCCACGGCACGCACAGCGGTGCATCCAAAAGCGGCGAGTATAATTCCATTCCAAGTTTCCCCATGACGCATGATGCACGAAGCTGACATCCCAAAGTACAGGACACAAAGGCAGAAATGGAAGAAGAGGTTAATCTTCATGCAAGGACCACGTTCGAAGAATGTCCGAAGCTATGCGACGAGCCTGATGAGGTGAAACCTCAGGCTGACAATCTGCTCAACGTCCGTGCCTCTACCTTCCGATCGTCCCCGCAGTCTCACCAATGACCCTTCGCAGCCAAAAGCAGAGATTAAGAAGGAGTACCTGCTGAAAGATGAAGATCTCCTCGAACTTATCTCCCCGGATGCCCTCAAAGCCTTCCCTATCACGCTCGGCGAAGACAAAAGCGCGACCACCGTGACCCGCGCGCAGCTCTCCCGCCGCTTCGGAGGCGGCGGCATGGAAACATTTCCGCGGCCGAACAAGAGCCGCATCGCGATGCACGGTTGCAGCAACTTCATGTGCATCAGCCTTGACTGGAACCCGCACGGGCCCCAAAAGCCCGGATACGGAGGACTCTTCTTCGAGACAACCGTCTGGCCCGGAGACGCGTGGACGGCGAACAAAAAGCACTCGCGTACGCAGACGCTCTTCGTGAAGCTGAAACCTAACCAGTGGCTGTACCTGGGCGAGTACGAGCTAGTAGGACATACGCCGTTGACTGTCCAGCAGTGGCACAACCTGCACGAGAAAGTGAGGTGATAGATGTGTCACGGAGTCGCTGGTCCTCACGTACCTGTCTCGTCTGTCGGCAGGTGCGTTCGACATGGGCTCATGAGATATCGAGAAGTGGCTGGGGAACACCCATCCGCGCGCGCATCCATCTTCGCCGATCCCTTGGTCGAGATCCCGCCCGCGAAGAAGTGGAGTCCGCGTTGGGAAAATTCAATGATGTGTCCGCTGAAGATGTCAGGGATGCCCTCGATGCTGGACAGGAGGTGAGTGCGGATTGTACAAGAGAGCAAGAGACATACTGATCGCGCTGGCCACCCAGTGCATCTGTGCGTGGTCCATGAAGTGCATTGGGTACGATGAAGACTTCCAGCTGGAGCTGGTCGAGCTGTCGAGAGGTTTCTGACCGCAGCCCATTTCACCAACCTGTTGGAGGTTCAATGCGTCAGCAACCGCTCCGGACAAGCAGGCTTTACAGTAATACATACCTGTGGTCCGCCCCCAGGTCCGCGTTCAAGCCAGACCGATTCGAGAGTGCGACTGTTTCATTGTCCATTCTACCAAAGACCATACACGAACGAAGCAGATGAAACTCTGACATCATAGTCCTCAGTCTGACCATCTAATCGACGTCCTCAATCCCACCCCCATACACTGTCCCACCGCCCGGTCCGGGGATAGCACCCGTGTAGAACGTGAACAATGGCGCAGGCGCAGGCGTGACAGGCTCCAATGGGGGCGGCGGGGTCTCAGGCCGCTCGTCAGCCTCGGCTTCCGCAGCCTCCGGAGCGGGCGGTATAGTGAACGTGAACGCCATCGTCGCGGGCCCGGCGGCGGCGCCCGGGGAGGGAGCGGTCTGTGTCGCAGCGGCCGCGCGGCGCTTCTGTTCCGACTTAGCGGCTGAGAGCTTGCGCCGCTGGACCTTGACGAAGGCAGACAGCGCGTCGACGGCGTCGATAAGGAACTGTTTGCTCGGCTTATCCGCGAGCCTGTCGATGTTAGGAGCATTGACAAACACGTAGTCAGCGCCCGGCCCAGTAGGAATCAACGAGAACGCAGTACTCGCCTGGCCATCATCTCCTCGACGACGTCGCTCGCGCGCAGCCAAGGCATTGTCTTCACAAGCTCTCGGTACACCTTGACGAGGATGGCCTGCCCGCCCTTCACCGCGATGCCGGCATCCGCCCACCCCTCGAAACGCTGCTTCAGCCTCGGTCGAAACTCGTCGCGCAAGTCCTCCATATCGGGGTCTGTCGGGTCGAGGTCGAGGTAGCCCAACGGGTCTGCATCGTCCATCCCGTCGAGGACAGGAACGATGGGTAGGCCCATGACCATCGCAGCGAGGGCCATCGGGTTCGGGGTATTCGTGCCCGGCGTGATAACCGCATCGACCCAGCGCTCGATACGATCTTGCCTGCCACCAGCGGACGGCCGCAACTTGAGAATTTGCTCGATCTCGGCCTTGTTCTCTGGGGTCTCGAGCAGGGAGAAGGCTCCAAGGAGCGGGGCACGGACGGCGTTGGCAGTGTCGAGGAGCTCCTTCTCGATGATCTCGAGTGCACGTTGCTGCTGGAAGGGGTCCGCGCCGAGGGTCGTGACTGCGGACTGGTAAATGGGGGCGTCTCGTGGGCGGATGAGGTGGGAGTGGCTAGAGAGCAGCGACGCAAGGGTGATGGTGTTCCTCTCAAGTGAGTGGATATCGAGCGCAGCGGCGAATACCTCGGGACAGCTCGGAGCCATCTCGTTAAGGTATGTCATGAGCTCCGCCGCGGTCGTCTCCGGGCTGGTCGAGTTGGCGAGGATGGCGGAGTATAGGCGTAAGGAGGGATTGACCTTGAACACGGCTAGCATTGCTGTGTGGACGTGTTTCCGGAACTGCCACATCTGGCTGCTGATACGACTTGACCAGTGTTTCGCGTGTGAAGGCGAAGTCGTCTCGGGCACCTTAGGCAGCCAGTCGTGGTTGCCGATCGGATCGTCCAACTCGCTGTCCTCGTCGGTATATGCGTCCTCGTCCTCGTCGATGTCTGACAGCACGGACACGTCGTCATCCGCATCGTCTACGTCATGTGGACCTGCGGTAAGAGTTAGTCAAACGAACAATGAATAGTGCGGAGTATCCCCACATTTCTTGCCGCCGTAAATCAACTTCTCTAATGCAGACCATCCCAAGAGGTCCTCGATATCGTCCAGCATCTCTGGAATTCTCTTGATTTGTCGCTGGGACCCGGTCGCGAGCATACTGAGGAAGAGATCTCGCCATATAAACTGTAACACTTCCTCGATGTTGTGCGCGCCATTGACGTGCCACGATTTGACGACCTTGCCCGACTTCCTCTTTAATGTGATTGGCACGTACATGCTCGTGAATGCGCAACGACAGCTGGGGGACCACATTAGCATAGTTGTCGGCACATACAGTCGCATCACACCGCTCATCGCAAGAAGGTTGGAGACAATCCGATCGTATTCTGTCAACATCGGAATGGCAGCACCTTTTTTTTGCGCCTTTGTCTTCCTACATGCAACTACGCTCGTATCGGCGGCCACAAGGATCTGCCGATCACTCAGTCCGGTAGAGCATAAGAGGATGAGCTCAAGGGCTTGAGTAGTTTCGCCTGCAAACATAGCTCCATGCCCATTCCTCTTGGTCGACCAGGACTGCACCGTGAAAAGGACGCCTGTCCAGCATGTCCTCCGCTGTCCGAACAGAATGCAAGATATCTGGGGCAGGTCTCATGGTTTGTTCCGCAGAGACTGCGCGTGGGCAACTGAGGCAGACGGAGGGACTGTCGCGGCAACCACCAGCCACCCAAGAGGCTCCTCCTTCGTAGCAGAGATATGCGAGAACCGTGCTCTCAACGCGGAGGAAACTCACCTCGCTCGCCCGTGACCAATCTGATCCAACGTGTTCATTGTGAACAGAAGACATTCGTGCGCGAGCGCAAAGTCGACGTTGTGCTCATACACCACCCGCCATATATCGTTCAACCAGGATGTTATGCTGTCCACTGTCTGGTCCAGAAGCTCGGACCGATGTGAACGCTCTTTCACAAATGATCGTTTGGCGTCTCGGTGGAGTTCGTCCAACAGGGTGTTGACTTCTCGCTTCTTCGCCTTGAGGTCGAGGACTGGGATGCCCGCATGCCGCCGCTGCATCTTGGACGCGCTCGCGAGGACCTTCTTGCATTTTCCTTTGTTCGCCTGGTCAAGTAGGGGTATCAGCTGCTTCTCGACGATCGTTCTCTGGATGTCGGGTGGTAGAGAGTCGTAGATGGAGGCGAATCTATGACTGACTAATTAAGACCCATTGACAGCGTCATGTTGTAAGGTGGGTGCATACCTTGCACTCGAGGAGGCCATATTGAGCTGCACACGCAGAATTTTGCGAGCTAAAATCAGTGGTTAAGAGACGATTGTGCCAGAAGGGACTAGTGTCGACAAACTCAGAGTAGGACGAAGTAGGACGGAGCAGGAGGCAATTCGAAGCTGAAGCGCTAAAGCTGAAGCCTGAAGGCGGTAGGGGCGTGACGTAAGATCACGCGTCAACACGTGACCGCATTGTGACGTTCCGCGTTTGGGCGCGTCGCGTCGTGTGCTTTCCCTCTTCCCTCCTCCTCCCCTCTTTCGAGTCCTGGTCTTGATCAACCACAGTAACTGCTGTGGTTAAGTAACATAACATGGCTCAGGGCAAACTCAAGACGCCGGCCAAAGCTCACGGGGTCGACATTCGTGGCTTCTTCGCCAAGGGGAGCAGCCAGACCGCGTCCAGCAGCTCGCAAACTGCGTCTCAGCTCGTGAATGGATCTGTGAGTTGTCATGAGAACTCTGGGAGCACATACCAAACGGGCTCTATTAGCGGCATACAAATGGAAAGGCGCAGGGTAGTCCTATAGAGATCAGTAAGTCCTCCGTCGATCTGACGCGTTACTGGTCCGCTGACAGATGTGGCTGAAGGCGATGATGAGGCACCGAGGTATGTGTGTGTTCAGTAACTCCATCCTCTTTCGTCTGCATTGCGGAATCCATCCCTTTTCGAACACGTCGCATGCACTCTACGCAGTCTGCAGCCACTCTGCATGGAGCAGTACATATTCGGCGTCCCAGCTTCCTCCTTGTCCATGAACCTCCATCGAGCTTGTGCTGCTTCCAACATGGCGGAAGAGCCGACACCGACCCCGTCACTGAGTGAACGCACGGGTGCTGGCCCGATTTCTGTACCGCATCATGTACTTTACAGCCGCGACGGTACCCCTTGTTATCTGTCCAGCGGATCGCCGGTGCCTTCGGCGTAGTACCGTCTTGTTGTTACTCGCTTTCCACGTCATACAGGACTTTGTTGACTCTGCCTTCATCTCCTAGACCCAAAACGACAGCATCATCGTATGTCTAGCACTGATTGTCGCCATGTTCATACTGAGAGCAGCTCTCTATAGAAGACCGACTCCCAACAAGGTCGCGCCCCCACCCAAAGCGACATCCAAGTCAACGCCGGCAGCGAAATCATCCACCTCCGTATGTCATATGTCCACGACTGAGCGGGAGAGACTGACTTCATGACACAGAAGCTGAAGAGCGAACAGGCGATGGAGGTTGACGACGACGACGACGCCCCAGTTGTGGCACCGCTGAAGCGCAAAGCTAAGGCGGTCTTGTCGAGCGACGACGAAGACGAAGCAAAGTCGTCACCGCCAAAGAAGAAGCAGGCCACATCTACGGCCGCTGCTTCCAAGCCACGCCCGAGCACGTCCGCGACGAAACCTGAAGCGAAGTTGAAGGACTCCAAGCACTTCAAGAAGGAGGAGGCTACTCCTCGGAAGGCGGCGACTCCTCGTAAGGTCGCTGCATCTGCGTCCGTTCGGAAGAAGAAGGCGAAGGACGACGACTTCATCGCATCGTCGGGAGAGGAAGACGACGATGACGACTTCGTAATGGACGAAGACGACGACGAGGTTGTGAAGAAGGGCAAGGGCAAGGCTCAGGCATCGGCGAAGAAGACACCGGTCAAGTCCACTCCCGTTAAGTCGACACCAGCCAAGTCGGCTCCTAAACCCAAGGCAGAGGAGAAGAAGCCAGCGAAGGCGGAGGAGAAGAAGCCAGCAAAGACGAAGGCTGAAGACAAGCCCGTGAAGAAGCCAAAGTGCGTTCCCACTTCGCGGAATCGACCAAGTGCTGATATCCCGCAGCTGGTACGCTATGAAGGCTGGACGTGCAGGCCCGTCCAACCCGGGCTCAAAGGAGATTCCGATCCCCTCGGATCCCAACTGCCTCGCTGGGCTGTCGTTCGTGTTCACGGGGGAACTGAGCAGCCTGTCGCGCGACGAGGCCACCGAGCTCGCGAAGCGCTACGGCGGGCGTGTCACGGGCCAGCCGTCCTCCAAAACGTCCTTCGTCGTGCTCGGCGCCGATGCTGGCCCGAGCAAGCTGAAGGCGATTGAGAAGAACAAGCTGAAGACGCTCGACGAGGACGGCTTCCTGAACCTCATCGCCACGCGCGTGACGGACGCGAGCAACCTCGACGACAAGACCCGCAAGAAGATCGAGAAGGAGCAGGAGGCGATCCGACAGAGTGCGAAGGAGATGGAGAAACGCGAGAAGCAGGCCGCGAAGGAGACCGCCGCGAGCGGAGTGTAAGCGTCTTGACACTCGGATCCATGCCCAAACTCATTGTGACGAACAGTGCCGCGAAGCCCGCAGCGACGAACCAGCTCTGGACGGACCGCTATGCCCCTCAGACGCTCAAAGAGGTCTGTGGCAACAAGTCGAACATTGAGAAGCTGCAGGCGTGGCTGGGCAGCTGGGATAGCAGTCTCAAGTCGGGTTTCAAGAAGCCGGGCAAGGATGGGATGAACATCTTCCGCGCAATCATGATCACTGGACCTCCTGGCATTGGGAAGACGACCAGCGCCCATTTATGTGCGAAGCTCGCCGGTTTCACGCCAATTGAGTTGAACGCGAGCGATGCTCGGAGCAAGAAGCTGGTTGAAAACAGTACGAATATCATGAACACGTCGCTGGATGGGTGGATGACCGGCGGAGTTGTAAGGCAGTTCAATTATCTAGTCAATAGGTCTCTGACACCTCTTTTGTAGAAAACGAACGCTGCCGGAGTGACCATCACTGACAAGTCGTGCCTCATCATGGACGAGGTCGACGGCATGTCTGCTGGTGACCGCGGAGGAGTCGGCGCACTCACCGCTCTCATCAAGAAGACCAAGGTCCCCATCATCTGCATAGCGAATGACCGCGGCGCGCAGAAGCTGAAGCCGCTGATCAACGTCACGTACAACATGACGTTCAGGAGGCCCGAAGCACAGGCCATCCGCTCGAGGATCTTAAGTATTCTCTACAAGTAAGTGACGCGCGCTTTGGTGTTATTCAGGACGTTGCACTCACCATCAATCAGGGAGAAGATGAAGATACCGGCCAATGTCATCGACCAACTGGTCCAGGGTGCACAATCGGACATCCGTCAGGTCCTCAACATGCTCGCAACATGGAGACTGTCCAACACGACGATGGACTTCGACGAGGGCAAATCCATGTATGTCCTATCTCACCGTGTCGCTCGATGGATACTGACAGCGCGGCAGGGTCAAGATGAACGAGAAATACTCTGTGATGACACCGTTTGGCGTCATCAACAAGATGCTTGGCCCCCAGATGTTCTCACAGACTTCGCGCGAGACCCTGGGCGACAAGATGGAGCTGTATTTCCACGACCCGTCGTTTGTGCCGCTGTTTATGCAGGAAAATTACTTGAAGACGACGCCGTCGCGCATCAAGAACGCCGACGGGCCCGAGAAGACGCTCAAGCACCTCGAGCTCATGGACAAGGCGGCGCGGTCGCTCTCGGACGGCGACCTTGTCGACAGTCTCATACATGGGTATGCTCCTCGTCGATTCCGCCTGCCTTTGTACACTGACAAAATCCGCCAGCCCAAACCAGTACTGGTCTCTGATGCCGCTGCACGCAGTGTGCTCGACCGTGCGGCCGGCGTCTTTCCTCTACGGTATGGGTGCAGGCTACGGCGGACCCAATGCCATGTCGTTCCCACAGTACGTGCCTTGCCGTCCTGGCCACCTCTACAGCAGAGTTAGAGTTGACGTTGACGGTCACCCGCAGATGGCTTGGCCAGAACTCCAAGCAAACGAAGCTCAGTCGGCAACTTACGGACGTGCAGGCACGGATGCGGCTCAAGGTGTCGGGCGACAAGTCCGAGATCCGACAGTCGTACATCCCGTCCCTCTTCCCGCACATTGTGCAGCCGCTCATGGAGAAAGGCGCGGTACGTCTTTCAACGCACGATGTTGCCTCCTCGTCTCTGATGCCTATAATTACCATGGTGATCCAGAGCGCCGTGGACGATACGATTGAATTTATGGACGAGTACTTCCTCACACGCGAGGACTGGGACACGATCGTCGAGCTTGGCGTGGGCGACAACAACGACGCACAGGTCCTCAAGAAGATCTCGACAGCGACCAAGACTTCGTTCACGAAGAAGTGCGTCCCGTCACCCCGGTGGTCGTTGTGGGTGCCGATGCTCACGTGTCTGTCCCCGCGCACAGGTACAACTCCCGCGACCACCCCGTTGCTTTCCACAAAGCAGAGGCGCTTGGGAAGGCACCCAAGAAGATCGCCGCCGCTGGACCCGCGCCGGATCTCGAAGAGGCGTTCGATGTGAGTGCTCTATCGTTTGATGATCTTGTCGAGGTGTTGACGACGGTGTAGGTCGATGATGAGGTTCCAGACGTCGAAGAGGAGAAGGATGAGGTTGATGATAATATCGAGAACGACAGTCTGATCAAGGCCTCGAAGGGGAAGGGGAAGGGCAAGGCTACCGCGAAAGGTAAAGCTGCTCCAGCTGCGAAGGCTAAGGCAACGAAGAAGGGTTGAGCGGTGTGATGTGGTTTGTTGTCATCTTCAGCTTGGTTCTCCCTCTTGTGTTACATTGTTCCTTGTTGTCTGTAGAGTACTTTACTTGAATGTTGTGGCGCGCGGAGGTTGTGAGATCAAACTTGGTTTCCAGATATCATCATCTGACATTCCCAGCTAAAAGTACACAGTATATACGCAAGTCGACGCCCACACGAGACGAGAGTACTTGGTTTTGCCATCGTGAAGAACGTAACGTCCCGAGTAACAAGGATAGAGGAAGTGTTACATAAGCCAGTCCACGGACTGGGAGAACACCAAGAGCAGGAGAAGAGAGCCGAGAAGAGTGATAACATGCATGATTGAGCCGTGATTTCGTCCTATGTCGTTTTGCCAAGGTCTGCCGGATCAGGCCATACCGTGCCCTTGAGAGCTTACTTGCGGTCGCGGCTGTCTCCCCTGTTACGGGAACCAGAGCCGTGACGGCGAGCCTCCAAGCCCTGAGAACAGAGTCAGCCATCGCCAATTCTTGAGATGGTTCGAGAAAGGAATCAGGACGCACCCGGCGGTTGCGACTATCACCGCGCCCGCGAGAACCAGAGCCATGACGACGAGCCTCCAACTAACGGATGGTGAGGTGAGTATGGCTAAGAGCAGGACAAAGGTAGCAGACACTCACGTCACGACGGCCACGGCTGTCGCCTCGACCACGCGAGCCAGATCCATGGCGACGTGCCTCCAGCTAAGTATGCCCAAGAAAGTAAGTAGTTATCCGGTGTGTCTTGTATTGCAAAACGTACAGCACGGCGGTCCCGGCTATCACCGCGACCACGGGAGCCGGAGCCATGACGGCGAGCCTCGAGCTGCAATGTAAGTTCCAATCAGCCTGAGGCTCAGTATTCAGAGAACGTGGCACGTACGGCACGACGGCCACGACTATCGCCTCGGCCGCGCGAACCAGATCCGTGGCGACGTGCCTCCAACTAGACCCGAGGAAGTCAGTGGTTATTCAAAGTGCCTTGTGATGAATAACGTACAGCACGACGGTCCCTGCTATCACCACGGCCACGAGATCCTGAGCCATGACGGCGAGCCTCGAGCTGCAATGTAAGCTCCAGTAAGCTCCGCTTTTCGTTTTGGACGGATACAGCACGTACATCACGACGCACATGACTGTTCCCGCGGCCACGAGAGCCGGATCCGTGGCGGCGGGCTTCGAGCTGCCGAGAAAGTTGTTCGTCAATGGTGCAAGGGGAATGCATTGCTAATCAACTCACAGCACGACCTCTGTTACGGCTCTCACCACGGCCGCGAGAACCAGAGCCATGACGGCGGGCCTCCAGCTGTTGCTCACGATGAGATATGCTCGATCTCAAATCTAGAACTCCACTTACATCGCGACGGGTGTGGCTGTTGCCCCGACCACGGGAGCCAGATCCATGACGGCGGGTCTCCAGCTATATGCTCCATATGAGATGGCGCTGCATGAAAAGGGCGGTTGGAACTCACATCGCGACGGTCCCTGCTATCGCCACGGCCGCGAGAATTAGAGCCATGACGACGAGCTTCCAACTGTTGCATACTATGAGACGTGCTCAATCCGAAAGACCAATGTTCACTCACGTCGCGGCGGGTGTGACTGTTGCCTCGACCACGAGAACCAGAGCCATGACGGCGAGCCTCCAGCTGTCATTTGTAGTGAGTACGCCACAGACAATCGACAAGCCCTGGAGTGTACTCACATCGCGGCGGGTGTGACTGTTGCCTCGACCACGAGAACCAGAGCCATGACGGCGAGCCTCCAGCTGTCATTTGTAGTGAGTACGAGACAGACAATCGACAAGCCCTGGAGTGTGCTCACATCGCGGCGGGTGTGACTGTTGCCTCGACCACGAGAACCAGAGCCATGGCGGCGAGCCTCCAGCTATATGTTCCGGATGAGACAGCACTGCATGAAGGGTGAAGGTAAAACTCACATCGCGGCGGTCCCTGCTATCGCCACGTCCGCGAGAACCAGAGCCATGGCGGCGGGCCTCCAGCTGTTGCATACTATGAGATGTGCTCAATCCGAAAGACCAAAGTTCACTCACGTCGCGGCGGGTGTGACTGTTGCCTCGACCACGAGAACCAGAGCCATGACGGCGAGCCTCCAGCTGCCATATGTAGTGAGTACGACACAGACAATCGACAAGCCCTGGAGTGTGCTCACATCGCGGCGGGTGTGGCTGTTGCCTCGACCGCGGGAACCAGAGCCATGGCGGCGAGCCTCCAGCTATCCATTGGTGTGTTGAGTATCATATGCCAGACTGCAGGATGCATGGGCGCACTCACGTCCCGGCGGGTGTGGCTGTTCCCTCGGCCACGGGAACCAGACCCGTGACGGCGAGCCTCCAACTACATACTCCACATTAGATTGTGCTGCATGAGGGGAGTCAGCACTCACATCACGTCGGTTCCTGCTATCGCCACGGCCACGAGAGCCGGAGCCGTGACGGCGAGCCTCCAGCTGGTTGGATGATATTTGGTTGAGCCGCGACCATGATATGCTGTAGTGAGAACAGCTCCTTACATCACGACGGTTCCTGCTGTCTCCGCGACCGCGACTGCCAGAGTCACCGTGGCGGCGAGCCTCAAGCTGACCATAGTGCTCTCAGTGACAACTCAGACATATGAGATGGAGTTCAACACTTACGCCACGACGGCCCCTGCTGTCACCACGTCCACGACTGCCCGAGTCCCCGCCGTGCCGACGCGCCTCAAGCTGTATGACGCGCCTCAGTTTAACAGCACTGGGAATATCGGTTGAGAACAGCTCTTTACATCACGACGGTTCCTGCTGTCGCCCCGGCCGCGACTGCCCGAGTTTCCGCCGTGGCGGGGATCACGGATTTCGACCTTGGCGGGGCTACGACCTCTGACAGGGAAATCGACCACATTGACGAGGTCATTCGTAGCAGACACCACGTCAACGCTCCCCGGAAGCTGTCAGAAAGGCGGTCAGAAGGTCGATCCACAACCAACGAGTAGTGAAACATACAGGGATAGCGGACGCGGAGGCGATGACCGCGGCGAGGACAAAGAAAACGAAGTTCTTCTTGAATTGCATCTTG
The DNA here is from genome assembly GCA_001792895.1 of Lentinus brumalis. Lineage (NCBI taxonomy): Eukaryota > Fungi > Basidiomycota > Agaricomycetes > Polyporales > Polyporaceae > Lentinus > Lentinus brumalis. Next base: position 50,016 of record MARA01000071.1, on the reverse strand, counting down.
AATGAAAGTACTTAGGCGGCTAGGCGACGAGAGTGATACTTGAGTATGCGAGGGAGCTGGAGCTACGAGGCTGAGGAATTGGGAGACCTTGGGGTTCCCTCTTTATAACCTTCGAGGGCCTGCCAAGCATGTTCCTGGAGGACGCACTCGCCCATGAGCAGAGTGAGTGCCGTCTAACTCAAAGCTCCTCAGAACAAACCCCGCAGCATCTTGGCACTGAGAGAAAATGCGAAATTTGGTGCGCGGCGCAAGCGCAGTCGCAGCAACGCCTCGCAACTCCAACCTGCCCTCTTGGCGGTTCTGTGGGAGCAATCGTCAGAGGATATATAAATAGTTCGTTCGACATACGTTCCTTGCTCGCTAGCGGACCTATTTGCTCGCAATGGATGTCCAAGATATGACTACGCTGACATGATGGATACGCATGAAGTGTGGTTTGCAGGGATTATCGCTACACCGAGCAACGAGGGTGACCACCCCAGTGGCTCGGTCAGAGCTGTGTTGGAGCTTCGGGGACGAATACTGTGCGAAGGGATCCACACGAGTGGTCCTGGGAAATCCTTAGCATCGACAAGCGGAGAATAGCGCGACTGTCACTCACATGGGAACTTGTGCGACCCGGCTACTGCATCTGGTAACGGGTTCTCTGTGCGATTCTGCGTGCGGTGTCAGTATTGAGGTCTAACATAGCTCACAAAGGAAGGATCTCGCACATCAATTGCACACACTCGCTTGGCCGCTTTGATTGGGTTAACGTTTCCCGCTGCGCGTCCAGGGTGAGAGCGTGGAAGGCTATCGCACCCATCGGTCTGCAGAGGAGCATACTGAAGTACGAGCTCGCGCAACTACCTTGTTTGATCACAACATGCGCTCGCCACAGTGCGCTGCGCAATCAGCTACGAGTGTTCCTTCCGTGTTTAGTGAGCGAATGATGCGTTTATGTAGGAGCGCAAGACAGTATGCGTGCATATTCGCGTTTCTGAGCTCTCTCACAGGCCACGACCGCGACGATCGAGGCCTGCTGCGCTCTCATAGATTACTCAAGCATGTTGTGGATGCAGGAAGGATTGAGCTGAAGCCCAAGGTCACAGTCGACACCGTGGTTAACATCGAGTCAAAACGGCGTGCGGCGTGCGAGTCTCGGATAGATGTCTCCATGGTAGAGCTCCGCTACTGCCGTACCTGTAACTTCCCCGAGACCCGGCAACGGAACACGTCCGCCGCCGATGTCCCGTCCCGAAGCCCCGGATGCGGTCACGGCGACGTCTCAGAGAAGTACGACGGCGAGCAAAGGCCCCGTCATGCGCGCACATGCTCAGGTATGCACGCTAAGACACTTGGCTTGGGCGATCCGGTCTGAAACTCGGTGGTCTGCAAGGGAGGGCGCGGTGAACAGTGCGGCGACAAGTCGACCTGCTCACACGACATCCCCACCGAACATCCACATGCGCCACCAAATGACATCGTGGTGACCAATCATCAAACTGGACTCTCACCTTGTGCAGTGCTGTACATAGCTGGGCGTGTACAACATCGCCTGTTCGTAGTTATGCTTGTATCCGATGGCACGACCGGGACGATGGCGAAGCGGCGAACGCCGTCTTGGGAGAGCTTGGGAGTCGGCGGTCTGCGCGGTCGTACTTGGTAGAGAACTTCCTGGCCAGGATTATCAGCTCACCAGACCCATGAACATCGCCGCAAGAGTGATTCGAAAGTAAGTATCCACCGCGACCGCCTGACAAACCAGGCCATTCTTGCTATCGAGCAGCGATCACAGATGTGCGCTGTGCTTTGCATGCCTCCCTTTGACAATAGGCCCAGCGATCATAGTATGCTGAATCCGGGCTTGATGCACGAATATTGCGACATGCCAAGTGCACGAGAACATGCGAGAACGCGGTGGGTATACGAGTGCGAATACAGAGAAGTCCGTGTCGTGTCCGTCATGATGATCCGATTGCGTAGCATTGCGTGAAACTTCGAGAGCAAGAACAAGCACCGGAACCTGTATGCACAATGCTCAGTCAGCAACAGCGACAAAAACAACCAATGAAACGAACTTGGCCCTACCATGCATCTGCAGTGTGCGCACACAACGGCACCTCCGTTCTATAGCTTGGGAGAGGCCTTGGGAGAGGCCCTGGGAGAAGCCCTACTGAGCACCTGGACGCGGTCCCCAGCCAAAAACACCCCCTCCCCCTTCTCAAGGTCAACATTCTCGAGGATCAACCCTGCAGGGCTCGGCGAGCCTTGGCGCAGCGCAGCTGCATTTGCAGCCTCTCCACTCAGTCCCGTAAGCCCGAGGCCGACCATAGAGTCCGACGGGAGTTTTCCGTGTGGTTTCTCCTCTGAGCCGACGGGGACACTCCTTTTCCCTCGCGCCCTCTCCCGCTCGCGCCCCCTCTCGTCATCCGCTCGACCAAACCGGCTGCGGCGGTCACGCCGAACGCTGAGGCGCGAGTACGAGCCGAACGTGCGGATGATCATCCAAAAGTTGAAGAGCCCGAACGCGAAGACGACAGAGATCGCGACGCGCACTCCGAGCGCCTGTGTGGCCGTCAGCGGTACAGATCCGTCTTGATCGGCCTGGGAGCCAGTCCGCCAGACGAAGGAGAGGATAGCGACGCAGAAGGAGATCATGGACCATGCAAGCCAGATTGCCGGGGTGGCGAGGAGGACCCATATGTTCCAGAAGAGCGCCGTCCGCGTCTTCTGCGCTTCCTGCAGTGAAGGTCCGATGTAAGTGACATAGGTAGTGGCAACGAACGAGTGCAAGCGTACCTCAGCCCACCGAGATGCTCGATCCATGCTACGCATTGTCCCGAAGTGCACGATGTACACGCAGCCATAAGACAGGCTGACGATTGCAAAGACCAGTGAGAACAGCGCGGACCACCTCGTCAGCGGGTCATTAGCTGCGTCTTGTATCTGGAAGATCGTCAGGAGAGTTCTGTAGAGCAACGTCAGCTTCGCTGCCACTCTCGTACGAGCGAGCCTCGCTCACGTGCACAGCAGAGCAGAGACAAGGTTGAACGTCTTCCACTCCCTCAAGAGGGTATCGACGAAGTTCTCCCAAGAGATCTTGAACCGCGCCAGCGCCGGAGAGACGACGGGCGGGGTCCACTCCTCGGGATACGGTATACCTGCAGACAAGGACTTCTGTCCTTGCCCTCCTGTAGGCGTGGCGAATCCAGTCGCGATAGCAGCGTCTATGGAGGGGTCATGGCCGAAGACACCACAAGCGTCGATGAGGCGCTGGATCTCAGGCTTGCTCACTTCTGCATCCTCGAAGACTCGTGCCACACGCTGCCAATACAGCGCAGGAAGTCGCAGTAGAAATCCCATGTACAACTGGCGGGGCAGAGTGTACGTGAAGAGGAAGGTGGTATCGTTCACGAACGCTCGCCAGGGTGGTAGTTTCCGTCGACGCTGCTCGGCCTTGTAGTCCTCATCATCAGTCTGCTGCGTATTGCCACGTTTGGTATGGGTGCGGACGAAGAAGCTTCGAACTACCGCGCCAAGCCCCTCCGACGTCTCTGCAGATGGCCTGTTGGGAGAGTGCTCCCGCCGGAACCCAAACCAACGTATGTGAGAGCTGAATGGATCGACAGGTATGAAGGGCTCGTCGCGGGTATGGTTACGGTGCAGGTTCCAGCCCTGCAGAATCCTCAGCGGGGACGCGGCGCGTGATTGAGCGGGAGAACGAGATTGCGGCGTCTGAAATGTATCGCGTCCTTGCAAGAGCGGCGAGAGGTTGTGGCTCGGAGGTCGGTTGCTGGCGCTCTGGCTATGCCCTTGGCGCGATGGAGGAGGCGACTGGCTGAACGCTTGCCCTCGCGCAGAGCCTTCGCGCGAGCGGAGGGATGGCGAGGCGACAACGGAATCGCTATGGCCCACACGGCCTCCGATAGCTGCGGGATCATGTCAGTAACGCATATATGCGTATACCGTCGCACTCTTCGGAAGCATTCGACACAGGGACGGGTACGGCAATTTAATGGGACCGTGGGGCATAGGCAGATGTCGTAGAACTGACACTCACATTGCCTGACGTTCTGCAACGTCGCCGGAAGCGAGCGCTCGCTTGAGTTCCTCTGCCTTGGCGTGTCCTTCGCGATGGACGACTCAGACTCGCTCTGGCGTATCGTCCCAGGAAGCGAATTCAGCGCTCTGAGACTTCCCGTGGCGGAGTCGATGGAGGTCAACGAGGTGGAGGATTCCATGTTGCGCCTCGCAGCGCGGCCTGGGCTTTTCAGCCGCTCCAGAACCGGAGACGTCTGCGTCGGAAGCGCAGACAGCTTGTCCGAGCTCGTGAGGTTGGACGAGGATGACGCGGACTCTGGGAATCGCGAAGATGAAGGCTGGGAAGACGAGATTGACGCATATACTCACCTTTCAGCTGCTGTTCTCCACCCTCCGATGGGAAAGGAATAGGATCCGAGCGGTCAGAAGAAGGCGGCCTGCCTTCAAGGGTATCATCATGCGTTGACATCGCCTGGAAGCGTCTGGCGCGTTACGGGAAATCGACTTGAAATCGGGGTGTTCAGCGCTCAGCGGGCCGTCACCGTCTTCGTTGTCTTCGTCGTCGTCGTCGCCGCTGGATCTTCCTGAGCGCAGTCGGTCGAGTAGTCGTGGAGGTCGTGATCAACAGGCAGTCAGAACATGACGGAGAGAGCTGAAATGCAATGTTGTCCCCAAGGAAGCCCATTTAGTTGGTGTCAGGATACCCACGCACTCCCGATATGGAAGCTCGACGCGGTTGTGGCTGCGGGCGCTTCTTGATCACATCGACATGACGCGTCGTCGGGCGACAACGGCCTCGACATTGGGACTGACCTCGCGAGGGCAAGCGTATTCTTTAACATACTGTGAGCTCAGTATAGGATTAGAAGGCTGGCCCGGGAAGAAAGTGGACTTCGCAGTGAGACCCGACACGTGGCAGTTCAACTTCAAGCGCTGCGCCAGCGTCTCGACTTCCCCTTTTGCTCGAGTCGGAGTATCAAGGGCAACTTAGGCATCGCCCTCCCGGCCAACAACAAGTTGGTGAGGCGGTAGCAGTGACGTACTAACAATTTCGTAACGTAGGCGATATTCTTCAAAGGGGTCTACTACTGACTAGTACCTACTAGGTCTCATACACCCGAATGTCTGCATCGCGCAGCCCCACGATTTCGGAGAATTCGTGTGTACTTGACGAATGCGCCGTCAGACTCGAGCCCATTCCATCGTTCTTCCTCAAGAGGGGCAAGCGCACCAGTCAGCGAGCTTGTCATGCCCTTGTTGTGAGACTTCCCACGTATCACAAAGGAAAATCAGTCGGACAGCCTGAGGTTGCTCCAGACCCGAGCGTGAAGAGCTAAGTATCGGAATTACAGTGCGCAGATAGCTGCTCGAGAAGTTCCTGACCGGTCGCAAAATAAAGCGCCGGAGAGATGGAATGCCCAAGATCTTGCTGGGCAGTCGGCGCAGTTGGCGGGCAGTATGGGAGTACGGAGGGATGCTCAGAGTGCATATGAGTCTATGACAGGCTTCCCGCGAGAAACGGAATCACGTGGATGCGTGGCACGACGCGGCCTTCTGTGTTGCCCCCTGAGCCTGCCTTCCTTCCGTACTCCCACGACCACCTTGTCTTGGAGAGAAATCATGGAAGCTGGACTCGTCACCTCTCCAGGAGCTCGCGTCGCGACCAACCAAGACCTTCTCGAGCAAGTCTTCAAGCATTGTGATCCCGCCACGAACCGTGGAGACAGCGACATGCTGGCGAAGTGTGCTCGCGTCGCCCATGCGTTCTTTCAACCCGCCGCCAAGGTCCTTTGGGAAGACCTATACGACTGGAGTCCTATATTGCACGTTCTCTGGAAATCTTACAAGAACGTGAGCATGGTACGCGGCATGACCAGTGCAATGGTACTCATCGTGGCGGAGGCCCCTCGTGCAGGACCGCTGGATTGGCCCCATCGACGACGAGCAATGGGCACGTTTGGAGATCTACGGCCCATTTGTCAAGCGCATGGAGGTGCTGAAAGAAGACGATGACGATGGGCCCATAGGAGCGGGCTTCTACGCTCTCGTCGTCCGCGCTCGGGGCCAGCCTATCTTCCCTCACCTCTCGCGGGTCGGTCTCGTATCGCTGACACACATGCGGACGTACGAGCCTCTCTTCCTCCTCTCCACGGGCCTCCGCGACGTCAAGTTCACCTTGCCGGTGCGCGACAGGGAACCGGGGGAGTCTTACCCCTGCAAAATGTGCCGCGACTTCGTGATCCACGAGCCCGATGAGACCATGGGGCCGTTCTTGCAGCTCCTTCACCTGCAGTCTCCAGACCTCGCTGCACTGTCCATCAATTTCGACGGGTCCACATACCCAGAGGCGGATGTCGACGACATGAAGCCTATCCGCTTCTTCAGCGCGCTGAAGCACCTGCACGTCGAAATGGGCGGGATGTCCCTGCACGCGCTGCTCCAGATATGCTCCGAAATCAAGCAGCTCTCGTCGTTGAGCCTGCATATGAGTGATGATGACCTTCAGACGCCTATTCGGAAGAACAAGGCGAATACTCCGGCGCCGCCTCCGCTGCGAACCCTCACTGATCTCAAGATTCGCGGCCACCCGGCCTACGCGCAGACAGTACTCGAGTACGCGAGCCCGTCCCCGTTGCAGTCGCTCCTCCTTATCGGGCCCCTGAACACGAAGGGCTGGAAGAAGGCCCTGGACTCACTGACGAAGCACTTCTCCGACTCTATCGTCACACTCGGCATGACGCTGTACGGACAACAACGCGTACGCTTCGCGGACATCGGGGACAAATTGCATGCACTGCCAAATCTGCAGCAGTGCTTTCTCGAATTCGTCCCCGGACTGAGCGATTCCTCTCAAGAGCCAGAGAAAACACCAGTGTCATTGACGGACGACGACATCGCAAAGGCAGCCCGCGCGTGGCCGCGCCTGCGCAAGTTCGTCCTCTCGTGCGAGGCGGACGAGGATGCTCAGGATGGTCCATCGGCGGAAAGTCTGGATGCTTTCAGGCAGAACTGCCCAGACTTGACTACGCTCGTGGTAACCTCAATTGAGGAAAATGCTGAGATCGAGCGTAAGGAGTTGCGTGACCTCACCGGCGACTTGGATCCGGATTCAGGAGGTGGCTTCGCCTTCATCGGGTACGTGTACATAAGTACAAGCTACAACGTTGATGCGGGACTTTACTCACGTATGATGTCTTACAGCTCTTCCTGGTAAACGAATGCGTGTTGGGGGCTCATGCCGTTACAGCACTGGCATAGAGACGCTGCTATCGGAGCGTAGCTAAAGAATGGCGGTGAAGGATGAGGACAGGGAAAGAAGTTACGTAACATCGTCTCAGTTTGGCAATCTAAGCGCGTGCGGCCCAATATGGCAATGTAAACGCCAGGGCACTGAACCTGATGCGAGGGGGGCAACTCATTCTCAGACGGTCACCTACTTGGACTCCATCCGATGTTTAGGCCATTATTTCCGCTCGGATACCGAACTCGCTTGACAGCCTAATGATCGACCATGTAAATCTTGAACTGGACTCAAGTACTCAAGTCTCCAATCTCGTCAATGACCATTCGCCGTTGTTGCTTGCGTGGGTGTGCGGATGGGTTTGCTCTGTTACCGTTTCATGGACATTCAAAAAGCGGTGGTACGAGCAGGAGGAGGAGTAGGGTTATCGGGAGGGGCGAGAGGTCGAAATCGATATGGGTGCGTGGCTGACACTTTCTGGACACGCTGAGCCGAGTCAGCCTCGTCAAACGTCACGGCCTCAAGAGACGGAGAGAGGGAATGTTCATCCCATTCTCCTTCTGTCTTCTGCCACGCATCTTCCAGTCCACTTCCAGCCCCGACTCTCCTGCGAGCATGTCGTCGGCTCACCTCCCGGAGGACCTCGTCTGGACACTGTCTCGGCTGGTATTCGCGTGCATCTCTCCTGGCACGGCAACTCTCAAGCTCTTTGACCCTACTACCGGAGCTCTGGAAGACTACTTGCTTGTCAAGGTCATGCCCGAATCAGGCCCTCGGTTTGGACGCCGTCACCGCCAGGCGAAGACGCACTCGCCCCCCCTTCCCATCCTGAACGATCTGATGGAGCGCCTGAAGACCGTCGTTATCGAGGAGCTTTCTTCTGGAGGGTCTGACAAGAAGCCGTTGTCCTTGCTGCCCCCGCGACTCACCCGAAAGACCCCGCATACGCAGCTGTCTCGCACGACGGCCGTTGCTCTATTCGACACTAGTCGATCTGAGGAGTCCGATGTCTCGAGCTCCGTGGGACCCCTTGCTCAAGTGAAGCGGGCTCTGTACTACGGAGGCAACCGCGACGCAGAAAGCACTACCACCCTCCTTTTCTCTCCGCTCGCTTCCTCGACGGATGGGTCGTCATCACTTCTCGCGGACGACCACCCTTCGGATGCGGACAACTCGAGCATGACTATGGACACCTCCGCTGGTTTGTCTAAGGCCTCCCCTTCTTCCCCGACAAGCCCTCGTCAAGACCGTCAGCCCATAGATCTTGTGAACACATCTTGCGACACCGACTTCAGTCCTGTCTGCCCACCAGCTCCTCGTATTGGCGGTCTCGGCTTCTTCAACATGCTCCAGGACGATGAAACTCCATTCGATGGGCTCGGCACCGTCATCCACGGACAGTATAGCTGTTTCTCCGCCGCGTCCCCGAGCGATGAGGCACGGGCTAGAGCTGCTCAGCGCCGCGGCCTCCGCGGCTCTCCAGTTCATTCCTCTCCATCCGCACTCCCAAAGACACCAAAGGCCGTTCGCCTCTCTACCCTCCCTCAGGATCGCAACGAAGACTTCGGGTTGACGGTCCAAACGTCCACCCCGATCTCGGCTATCCCTCGCGCCTCTCGTGCTGTCCCCGCGGCTCCTCCACGACGTGCCATCGGTCGCCTTCCTGTGGATGTGGAGATGAAGAAGCCCGCGCGGCAACAATCGTACCCAAAGGTCCAGCGCGACGCGACAGCGCTTGGTCGTCCTGAACGTATGACGGCTGCTGCTGGCGTATCTCCACGCCGCGACGGCCGCCGGAGCTCGAAACGTTCCCCCGTCTTCGCGGGGACACCTCCTGGGGAGCAGCTCAGGTTGTGGTCGAACTGGGTGACCCCGGTTGGTGAGAGAGAAGGGGAGAAGGGTTCGTGGAAGCCATGATCATATACTCTGGACTACTTGTCTCGTTCGATGTCTGTGCGAAGTGTGGTTCTGGCTCCAGACACTGTATCCGATGTTGCACCTGCAATCACATTCATTTCCCGTCGCAAATCAATGTCATATGGACGGTCTCCGTGTACGAGCGTTCACATCCACAACGCTACGATGTACGCACACGCTTCACCCGTGCCCTCATGGACCGTCGCTTCGTCGCATCTTGCGGGTCGCCTTGTTCAACTTCATCCTCCAGCGCACCAACTTCCTCCCTCTCCTCGTGTTGCTGAGTCCTGCATGAGCTCTTGGTTTTCTTGCCCTTCCTGCTCTTCGTTTCGCTCTTCATCTTGCCCTTGCTGTCGTTTGTGTCGCTCTTCTCGTCCTTGCTGCCGTTCTTCTGTGTGGAAGGTACGAAGCGGTGCGCATTTGCCTCGAGTACACGCACGAAGGGCGCATCGTACCCCACACACGTCATGGTATAGGTCCCGATTTCCTAAAAACACAATCAACGTCAGCTCTGCGTTCACTCGACGGGCAGGGAGTCGAGTGTCCACAGTACCTCCTCTCCACAAGTGTATGCGTCGACGATATCTTGCTCTGTCATGGCCTTCCTGATTTCCTTGATGTTGACAGTCGCGTCAGCGAAGTCTTCCTTCGTCGGCTCATACTCCACTCCCTTCGTCTTCCTGAACCACACTCGAAGCAGTACGTTGCTGCCCCATTGCTTGTTAAGCAGCCCAGTCGCCCACGTTTTCCGGACCTGTGCCCGGCTGGTCAGCACAAACACCATGCCAGAGCCAGACTGCGTACAGCGCACGTACTTCGGGCTTCTGCTCCATCCACGCCCTCGTCGTCAACGACTTCCCCGGGACAAGCCGGTACTGCCCCATATACACCCACTGCGACGACGCGAGCTTCACGAACGTCCTAAGCGGGGCCCTCAGCTTCTCCCACGTGCCCCGTGCACGGTGCGGCGAGAAGTGCAGGCCCGAGTATCCAGGGCGTGTCGGCGCGTGCGGGCAGTAGTCGAGGTTCAGGAACGCCCAGTCGTCCAGCCCGTGCCACTCGAGCATGTCTGGGGAGGGGGACGGGAACGTCGCGCGGAGGCTGCCGCCGTAGAGGTGCGAGATGTATGGGCGGGAGAAGCCCTGGTTTGCGATCTCCGGCGAGACGGGGATTGGGAAGCGGTAGTTGATGCCCTCCCATGTGAGCGCGTCCAGGAGGAACTCGTCGCTGAGCAAGAGTTCCTTCTTGACCTTGACGTCTGGCTATGCGCGAATGGTAAGCCATGTATAAACCCCGACTACTTAGGTTGTTAACTTACGTTTCGCAGTTCTTCGATGGCAGTCCGCAGTCTCTGAGGATCCCTATCATCGAGACTGCGCGGGGAGCAACTGACTCAAGGGATCTCGATTCCTGTTCGTCCTCGGGAGGCTCCGCTTTGACGGAGTTGGTGTGGTCCCGTCCGATGTCGTCCGAGTCGTCTATGTGAGGCAGTTCGGCTGAGAAGACCAGAGCTTGGCGAGTTCGTGCTGTCGCGATGTCTACTGTGACCTGCCAGCGACGACGAACATCCCGCAACGAGGGCACTACGACCTCTGGCCGTGTTGGTAGTGGTACTTGTCCACGATTCTGATTTGTGTCTGGGGTGGGTGACCCGTCTGTGCGCATTTTTGCTTCACACTACATCCAGAACAACATCAGTATGCATGCTCTTGAATGGTTCAAAGTTGACGAGCTTTGATACGGCGAGTCTCGGGCTTGACATCGCTTTCCACCTCCTCTACCACTTGGAGTCTTTCCAGACTATCATATGGATATATAGATCTTCCTTCTTGCTTCTATATATAACACCAGTCGTTAGCCCGGTGCATCAGGGTGTTCCAGAAATTATGACCTACCGGTTTCCGATCTTCTGACTTGAGGACGTCCAGCGTGTGTGTCCGCCGGCGTTTCCGGGATGGCACCTCGGCTGTGCTCCTGCGGTAGGCATTGCTTTTCTGCAGGTGTGAGTAGACAACATGAACATATAGTATATACCCTGAGATACGGCAGAGAAGGGCGACATGGTACGCACGCTGTCTTGCTCAGATGCCACGGGCGGCTTTTCGTCCACATCATCCGCTTCTCGTTTGAACATACCGATCTCTTCTGGAAGTTGCAAAGCGACAAGTCCAGTATACGTTGGACGGCGTTGCGGCTTGGAACTCCCTCAGTCGTACTGCACAGCTGATGGTGCGAAGAGAAGGCTGAAGCTATGTAAGTAGCACGCAGTGCGCACGTAGCGAACCGTCACGTTCTCGCCTTAGACCGACGGGCGGTCGGGCACCTCGGGCGTGCACTTGACCCGAACCTTGAATGTTTGAACGTTGACTCTGAGCGGTCGACAAGTAGAGCATCGTACACCCAGGAATACAGAAGAGGCAAAACTGATACTACGAAGTCCGTACTCGTTTCACCCTCTCGCGCGTTGACCGCCTCTCGGGCTCCCACTATGCGCCTGAAACTTCGTAATTACTACGAACTTGTTCAGTACTTCATCTTCGTAAACTTAACAAGCATACCTCATGTATAGCACGAAGTTCTCATGGAGCGCCCGTAATGCTATGTTCGTGATGGAATTCGTGAATTTCATGGCATTTTTGTCCACGGTCACGAAGACAGTGTTCACGACTAGGTCGTAGCAATCACGATGTAATGCCGTGAAATTTGCGAAGCAGGTGGTTGCGGTAAAGCAGCGGTCTGTTTGCTGCGCACACGGTATGGTTCTGTGGTTGATATAGAATAGATTGGAATACTACTACGCGTACACCAGTATATGTAATACACATAAACACCTGCACTACAACTCCGGGTGCAGCCCAATGGCGACCACCAAGGGACTAGATATACGTCTGCCCTGCCCAACAGTAGCATCATCGAGGGCGATATGTACTGCAGCTCAATGGATCTGGAAGAAGCTTGACGTCAGGATCATGAAAAGGTGTGGTACGCCGAGGAAGACTACGTACCAGATGGGCATGACCTCGAGCCGGAACAATGAGGCGGACATAAGTACGACGCACCCATGGCTGCTGCCTAGAACTCGGCTCCCCAACGCTGCCTTGACGACATCCCAGAGGGTCCCAGATGCAGAGAATCCAGCCGCGAGCAGCGCAGACAATGGAAGGGTGTGCAGGTCCTCGGGAGTCGTCACAGCAGGCAGAAGCAAGCACCAGCATCGGCAGACCAACCAAGCGGAGCACTCAGAGAGTCGGAGTCACGCAGTCCAGAAGAGACCGAGTACCAGGACAGGGAGAGCGAGAGACGAGGTCCAGTCACGTCGACACCGAGAGACACGTCGACGAGAGACGCTGACAGAGATGAGACTCGCGACAGCAGTTGCTGGGGGCAGCTTTAGGGCAGGTCCCGTGAGACTTCACTCGGAGGGCTCATTGAACGATTCCCACGCGAGGGGAGTATCTTCGTAGGTTGCACGAAGTAACTACGTGTATATCGCCGTCGTAGCAGTCACGAAGACTTTCACGAACTTTTCGGTTCACGAATTCCGCACGAACTTGCGACGTGATTTCTTGTTTTCACGAAGCAAGGTCAGCCCAATCACGATCTTTTGGGCGCATAGTGTCCTGCACGTCGGAGCTGGAAGGAACCTTGACATCCTCGTCGTCGTCCTTCACTGGGCTAGCTCACAAGATGCTGGCATACGGATATATCCCCATCTCTAATTAGAACCCAGGTGTGATCCATCATGAGCTCTGATCAGAGATGCGGTGATACATCCTCAGTCTCTAACTGGAGATCTCTCCTCGTCCATCACTGTACTGCCCACGTAGCCGCTATGCACTGTTCGAGCGTGCGTCGCCTGCACACGCCGACACATGACAAATCCCGCCCCGCTGCCTGTTCGAGCGGGAAGCAGTGATCGTCCCCTTACAGCAGGCATGTTCACACTCCGCCAGAGAAAGCAACATCAATAGCGTGAGCTTGCCTGGGCACGCGGGACCTACCGAGAGTTTCAGTATTTCCAAACAGGTCAGGCCGGGGACACCGCGACGCGCGTACCTCGCGCCCCATCGCGCGAGCGGATGTCAGCTCGCAACGTAATCTAATGCTCGGTCGGTGGGCAGCGCGAGCAGGTATTTCCAAAGAGGTCAGGCCGGGGACACCGCGACGCGCGTACCTCACGCCCCATGGCGCGAGCGGATGTCAGCTCGCAACGTAATCTAATGCTCGGTCAGTGGGCAGCGCGAGCAGCCCGGGACCATCTTCTGTACGCCTGGCGAGGTGCAGCAGGAGCAATACTACGCGGAATAGTGCCGACTGAGTGGAACCAGGAGTGCGACGCCAGCGAGACTCCTATACGGATGGCAGGGCCGCAGGCGCGACACGCGAGAATGGGGCCGCCAGCGAGCGACGTATACGGATCGCAGGGCCGCGTGCGAAACGCACGCAACCGGGAACACCGTCCGCAGAGCAGGAGCTGGAGCGCTACATCAGCGAGAGCGGCATACCCATCAGCAGCGCCCCAGGCGCAACGCGCTCGCCCGGTACGTGTTTACAGACCGGGAGCAGGAAGCCATAGAGAACTACGCAGAGCCGCGGGCGCGATACGCTGGGCATCCGCAGAGCAAGAGCAGGTTTACAACACCAGGGAGAGTGGGGTACAAGACAGCAGGACCGCAACCGCGGGACCCTTACTGGAGCGACGACGCTTGGGAGAGCGGCCTATGACACGGCAGAACCTAGGCCATAGTGCGGGACAGGTGCACGGCACTCACCAAACGAGAACGGGAGTACGACAGCGCGTGGTACACCGTACTGCGCGACATGGGGAAGAGCGTGCTATTCAGCACCATGTCCCAAGAGTTGCCCAGGGAGCGCGCCGCGAGCCAGGTAGTGCAGGCGAGCGAGCTTGAACAAACCCAGCGTTCTTGGCGCGCAATACATATGCCAGGAACTCGACGCGACGCAGGGTGCGCAACCGCAACAGAGTGCCGCTAAGGGAACAGGTACCGAGCGTCGACAACGAGTACATGCAGGGGCGCCTTTGTCGAAGCAGACGAAGCGACCAGGTCCACATACAAGCGAATTGTACATACCTCCACTTCGCACTTGCACAATGCATTCTTTGCCCTGTCTGTCGCATAGAATGCGTGATATTGGTTCGGAGGGGTGCGTCACGTCGTGCCTGGTGTGCTGGTATACATGGCGGCCGCGTCGTGATGAAAGCGCGTCGTGATGAAAGCGCGTCGTGATGAAAGCGCGTCGTGATTGGAGTGCGCCGCTTCGAGCGTGTCGAGATGTCGAGTTGACTGCATGGGCTGGCAGGGGATACCCTCATTGAACAGATAGAGTCGCCTTTCAGACGCGCGAGTCAGGTAGGGGACGCCGCAGGGGGGGGCAGGGCAACAGAGGCGGCATGCTGGACCTTAAGTGCTGAACTCCAAAGCGCTTGAGGCAGCGCGATCATGTGATCATTGGACTTCGCACATTTTCTCGTGAATGGGCCCACAGGACGTGTCACATTACAATGCAAGCGGGTTTCCGAATACGACTAACAGGGGTGAGGCTCGGAGTACACATACGGGGGCAGAGCATGTACGAGTACACAGGGAAGTAGAGAGGCATCCACAACGAAGTCCAAGGAGTAAGTATTCATTCGTCAGGCTCAAACACGGACAAGGCAACAGAGTCAGTATCGATCTCCAGCTCGTCGACTGTCGGGTCACCTAAGCACACCCACGTTCCGACGTCTCGCCAGGTCTTCGCACAGAAGTCCCGTAATGACTTCCGCAAGGCAGCTTGACGTCGCACATACGCGTTCGCACCCTCACGGTACTCCGGACGATCGAGATGCACCTGATCAATGCGCCCAAACCACCATTCGGCCGCCCATTCATGGTAGGCGATGGTACGACGCATCTCCTCTTGCAGGAGTTCGACTTCTTCGGTCCAACGATGGGCCCGGGCTCGAGCTTTACACCATTCTACTCGTAGTGCTGCGACACAGGTCAGCTGAGCGTTCGATATCAAGAGTGAAAGCGGACGTACACTCTTGGAGACTCTTGTCCACGCCGCCAAGTGCGTCTCCAGAAGCCAGCGGCGCCGCGGTAGCTCGCCAGATCCACGAGATCGATCGCCGACCTTCAGACTCGCCCTCCTCCCCTTCAGTAACATGCCGGATGTCAGCCTGTCGCAGAGGCCGCAGATGGTCCTGCCACTCCAACGAACCAACCCGTGGGCGAAGCGACTCGACGGCAGCGTAGGCCGCGCGGTAGCGCTCTGCGTCGGCGTCGACCTTCGCGTCAACTTGCTTGATGATAGTCTGGGCCCGAGTGTTTGCGCGCTGCCCGCGAGCAAAGCGGTTCTTGAATTTGTAGAGGTGCGTGCGCATCTCGATATGTCCTCGAAGGTCGCTGAGAGAGTCGAAGGCTTGCGCGCAGCGAAGCCGCCACTCTTGGAAGAGGAGGGACGGCGCGCATGGGATCATGGATGCAGCGGTGGAGGGAAGGAGGAGGGGATGTTGTAGGGCAAGTAGCAATCAGCGACCTGGGAGAGAAGACGAAGACGATGCGTGGAAACACCCGGCATGTAGAGCTGTTGGATTTCGGTCCAGGCATCGACGCGCCGCCGCAGCACGTTCTGCCTCTCTTGCAGCTTTGCGCGCTGTATATCCGTGGCATGGACGGCCAGTGCGTGCACCTCAGACTTCACACGGCGCCTGCAACCCTGTGAGGACGGCAACGGAAGTGTACGAGATAGACACTTACTGCAGCTCCTCAAGCTCAATCCCGCGATGATCATGCCGCTAGCAGAGAACTTGTCATGGAGAACAATGGCCGTACCAGCCTTGAGAGCGTCGGCGTCCTCCTCCGTGAATTGGCGCTTAATAGCCGCTTGAGTGATCGCTGCGAACAAGTCACGTAAGTATAGCCACAGCATCTCGTTGACTTGAAGTACATACCGGGGCGTTTGATAAAGAAGGGGTTGGGCTGCGAACGGTCGGCTTCCCACGATTCGATAGAGGTACGCCATTCCGCTACAACGTCTGCGGGCAAGGACTCGGTGTAGTCGCGGAACGCGCAGACTTGGGCGTTGCACTCCGGAACTCCCTTCTTGATCTTGTTCAAGAGATAACCAGCTGCGAGAGGATGTCAGCGTGGCACGAGGAGAGTGTAAGACGACGTACGCAGCATAATCACCTTGCCCCAGTTGTGGTGAGCGAAGATGTCGTCCAAGGTGTCGCGACGGGAGCCCGGCCCCATCTCCTTCGTGCTGGTGGCAGCGGCATTGAACTCGGACCACAGGCGTTCGATGCTCTCACCGTCGTAACGGCACGCGAAGGGGATGAAGTGGAGGTTGTAATTGGCGCGGCAGTGCTCCCGGTGGGCGTTGATATGGAACTTAGGGATGGCCCACTCGATGTTGTGGTCAGAAATGTCCCAGTCGTACTTGTCAAAGCGGAAGTCGATGTTTTTGTCGTAGATGCAAGCGACGTCGTACGATGCCATCACTTCGTCAGAAGCGTTCTGCTGCAAGGAGGACTGGAACACGAAGTCTACGTTGACGTGTCTGTCACGGCGCATGAGCGAAAGACATGATATACAATCAGGAAGGAGTACGTACCGCTCTCCCTTCTGGAGGTCGCCTGTGGAGCACGGACGCTTCATACCATGGCGAGCACAATCGACGCTCACTACTCCGGTGGCCGCTAGACCTGCCGAGTTCTTGAGCGTAGCGAGCTTGACGGCGTCATGATTGTTACAGTGATCTGACGAAGTAGCAACAAGTTCCTTGTCGAACACGGCGAGATGAGCCTTGTAGACCTGCTCGGAGACCATGTACGCGTAACCATGATTCAAGCCGGGGTCAGCCTCGTCTGACGAGACCTTCTTCCGTTTGAGACGGAAGTTGGCATCAATCGCAAGAAAGAGTCGACGCAACCAGCTGTTCACACATGGTCAGAACATGGTTGAGATCGAAGGACCATGAAGACATACCTGCGAGGCTTGCCACGCTCCGACGCGGGCTCCAGGGAACACTCTGGGAATGGGGTTCCATCGTCGGAGACCGCCATGGCCTCCGTCGGAGGCGTAGGTCGCGCATAGTCGGCCTGGCTGGTGCCGGTGTCTTCATCGGGCCACGGCGCAAGCGGGATGTTCTTGCCGGGCTGTGGACATGCCGGACAGTGGACTGCGCATTCCCCAAGCTGGGTCGCATCGATGCCGCCGACGTCGTTCCCGCGACCGGCACGCTTCATCATCTTGAGATGACGCCACTCACGGATCATGATCAAGAAGGCGTGGTAGCGGTCCTGGTGGCAGTCAGAGGGTAAGCAGCTGGCTGCATGACACATGACACGACATGCTCACCTTGGGGGCCAATGTACCCGTGTTGTCGGTCCGACGGGCGAGCGTGGCGTAGTATTCAAACGCAGAGACCTTCGACTGGCCGGAGAGTGTATGGAACATCTCCAGCAGACCAAACGTCGCTGCGGTTTTCGGGTTAATGGATGTTGCGGGGAACCAACGAGCGCGAAGGAGTTGCAGGTGGTGGGGAAGGGCGCTCTCACACCCGCAGTAGTCGAGGGCAAGTTCGTGGATACCGACGAGGTCGAGGAGGACAAAGTCCCCGCCCCAGCAGGGCACGGGGTTGAGGCAAGTCTCGTCAGGCTCGTGTCCCAGCTGAACGCGTAGACCCAGAGACTTGAGGGACACGCGCGAGAAATAATCTGTGTCCCATCGCTGTACAACTTCGTAAGTACCTGCGGGCCCTTGAGGTGGGATCGACGTGCACATACCTGAATGCGATGCACAGGATGAGCAACATGAACAGCGAGGAGACACTCGCTGCAGTGCAGTCGAACATCACGACAATCGTCACATCGATATACGCCCTCAGAACCACACTGGCATCTCCCCGGCGAGTACTTGCCCCGTCCTTCAAGGCGAAGGAGCTCGGCAAGGTAGGCATCAGCCTCGGGTATCCACTGAAGAAGGGGTCGATCCTGAGGGGTCGTGGTGAGTTTGAGCGCAGATACGGAGCCGGGAAGTACTCACTCCGGCGGTGCGCTCGCGTGTAGTGGGGATGTCGGTCTGCTGCTCGCACAGCTCGAATTGCTGGTACAGGTAATCAAGCTCCTCGATGACATCGGCGTTGGCGTCGTACACTGAGCTGAAACAGTCGAGAGAGACCAAGGATGGGACGGTGGTGGACGAAGGTAGGGATGCAGCTCGCGGGCGTTTGTTCGGAGAGGGGGCAGCTCGTGATAGGTGGTGTGAACGCTGGTGCGGTTGTCGCGGTGAGACCAGTCGGTGTGGGTAAACCTCTCGCCAGGGGTCGACGGAGCACCCTCTTCGTCGGAGTCTGCGTAGAGAGCCTGCTTTCGACGGCGTGGACGCTTCATGGTGAGGATGCGACGAACGGCGTGGAACCAGCGGGGCGACATGGGATCTGAGTCTCACGGTGAGCGCGGTCGCCACCACTCAGAGATGCGCGCATACTTCAGAGACAGGCCCACGGAAACGCGACCCGGGTCCCGGATTGCGGAGCACTGACCTCCACAATCGTAGGACACACGTCGACACAGCCGGGTGCCCTCTCGAGCAAGGATTGGAAGGAGTTCTGGTGACGGCTGAAGAACTTCGCTGGCTTCGGGCTCCACGGCTAGAGGCCTAGGCAATCTAGAACAATGAGTAACTACCGCGACGAGGTCCCCGGGTGTCATTAGTGGCGTGCAGAGTATTATTCAGGCATCAATATGGCGTGAATGGCTGATCTAAAACGGCCGAGATGCCCGAGGAACGGCACCTGAGGGAGCAAAGGGTGAATCATGGTCAGAATGGGCGACGCGAGGAAGGAAGTATGGGACAATATACCCCTACCTGGTGAGATCTGCAGCTCATGTCAGGCCATGCTGCTCACTGTCGCCCCAGCCAGTAAGTCGAGCCACCATAGGGATGGCGCAGACCCACGGTGTGATCCTCGCTACGTTTCATGAAGCCACGACGGCGGAATTCTGAGATTCTACACCGACGCGTGAGCGGTTGGTGCCAGCCGTTGCAGTACCATCCTTACCACGAGCTTGCCAATCTTGACACAAAAAGCAAACCGTCCACTATGAACGTGTTGCTTAGCGGGATCTGCTCGCCGCGACGTATCACGGGGGAGCTGGCGGACGGATACATGACGTCTGGAGCGCCACGTCAGTGCATGAGGGTGGCGGCATTCGTCCACAGCAAGAACTTACTCACCGTGAAAACTCCCGGCCTCCATGCGGCTTCATTGCGGCGCCGTCGCAGATCTCCACAACGGGTAAAAGCTCAGACAATGAACGATTAGGGAGTGGAGAGTGAGCTCAGAAGAGCAGGTTCGAGACGAGGACGACCGCTGCTGGCGATGTTTGGATGTGTTGGGCTCGTCGGCTGTGCATCAAAATGAACCGTGCGAGATCTGCGGGACAGTCTCCGACATGTCTTCCAAGAGATGATCTTCATATGACCTATGACATAATACACTTCTCATGCGTACGGAACAAGGAGCACGGACTACTGATGAAGCCAGGAGAGTCGGACGCCTACTGGGCGGGTGGTCGCTCCTGATCAGAGTCGGAGATGTATGAGACGTGGGTGGGGGCCTTACCCATCCCGTTGCGTGAGGATCCCTCCGCCAAGATAGCGTCCAGCTCCGGTGGGATCACCACGGGGCATTCACTGTCTGAGATCACGATCGCGGTCTCGCAACCGACAGCACTTTTGCGACGGCGCTGGGGTGGCAGAGGTCGAACGCCGGACGGAGCGTTGGGCGGGGCCAGAATGGTTCGACGACGCTTTGCGTGCGATGCGTGGTGAGAGCCTGCGCAAATGTTATCAGCTCGGAGTGCATGGACAGATGGAGAACCAACCTGTCCCCGAGCTCATCTTTAGCTCATTGTCGCCGACTAGGCTCGGGCTGGTCAGTCTAACATATCACACTTCGTGCACATACCACTTACAAGTCTGCTTGCGCTTGAGCGGAGACGACGCCGCCGAGGATGCTTGCATGGGAGAGGAGTACGCCGTGGTCTCAGTGGATGCGGTGGAATCGGAGTCCGAGAGCGAATCGTCGCAAGCGGGAGCGAGGAATGAGGTGCTGCGGGGCCTCGATGAGGCATCGGCGCCGCGAGAGATGCTGGGCGCAGCGCGAGGTGTGGCTGATGCTGAGCGAGGTGTTGAGAGTGCCGCGAGACCGGTCGGGCGACGTGGAGTGATCTGAGAGCCGAAGATGTCGCGAATGCTCTTACCTGCGACGGAATGAGTTCCAAAACACAAGAATCCATGAGAGTTATATCACTTACGTTTGCGCAGCTGGTGAAGCTCCGGGTACACAGCCATATGCTTGAGGATGACGCCGTGTTTGAAAAGCTCCTGGAGGCTGACTACACGCCGTCAGCACAGCGTCTTTACCTCATCTGTGTGGTCGCTCACCGAAGTACGAACATCCTCCATAGCACCTGAGCGAAGGCTCGCCCAGGTGGGCGCCACCCGTAGGGACCGCGATCTTGACAGCTCGTCGAATGCCGTACACGCCTTCGCAGAAACAGTATATACCCTCCAAGAAGTCGTGAGTACTACAGTAGTGAACGATGTCTGACAGGGGCACCACGACGCCCGAGTCGCTGCATGGGCTGAGCAGCAGGTCAAAGGTGGAAGGGAACGGAAGGATGAAGTGCGACTCACTAGTGAACTGTCTCGAGACGAACGCGTCCGTGGACCATGCTGAACGACTTGATGAGACGCGAGTCGCGCAGCTCGCGTTGCCACTCGGTGTCGCGTTTGGCGGGTGCAGCGGCAGGGAGGGCGGCCATGAGAACGGAAGTCGAGATGGGGGATCAGAGTGTCGGGAACGTGAGGTATATGTAGCGTAAATCTCGACAGCCATCATGCCCAAGCCGTGCCACGGGGAGGTCAGAAAGTCGGTGGACAAGAAGGCGGCGGTGACATGAGAGCTCTTCATCGTGGTTGGAGACGAACGTGCCGGAACAGGAAACGCGCGCTCAGTTGGCGTTGGGCCTGCCCGAGGGCCCGAGCCAAACTCCGTGCGTATTGAGGTGCGCCTGACAATGTTCAGCGAACTCAGAATACACATATACCCCGCCGCAGGCGCATCATGGGCATGACAAACATGGGAACTACTTTGCACGGTGTTGAGGCTTGTATGCGTGCGTTAGCCCCACAGTCGGGCGATGGTGAGGGTGGCCATAGACGAAAGTGCCGTCAGGGCCTACAAGATCCTATGGACCTGCTCCGTTTCAGGACTGAATTTGGGGTGTTCCGTGTGTATCCTCACACAACATAGCGGACACTCTCATGCGTTGTATGGACCACATCGTAGACATCATATGATCACGCTAGCACGGCAATCCTGGTGCATCGCGGACTGATGCCTTCCCTATGAAAGTGTGTGGTAGACCGATGATTGCCGCCATCGTGGGGTGTACGACAACATACACAACATTGTTTCATATCTATGCGCATAGTTACATCTCTGCATGGAATAAACGCCTCCACGCCTTGCCCATCGCTTGCCAAGGAAGACGACCACGCATGCGTGCAGCTTCATAGCCCTTCACCCCTTCGCGCATGCGACACTCCCACTCAGCAACCAGCATGCATACTATCGTGGCCCCCCAGTCCAAAGCGACTTGCTTGGCCTTATTGGGGCTGCGTGCCCGCTGCTCTGAGAGCCATAGCGTACGCCAAGATGTGATCCTCGCCCCAAGCTCCTCGCGAAGCTCCACGGCGATCATCTCCTCGGTCACTAACACCCAACGGTCGTAGCGTGCGTGAGCCGCGTTCGTGATCTCGGTGTCTTGATAGGTCCCGAGGCAAGCGGCCAAGGAATTCCACAGGTTGTCGCCAGTGGGCAGGGCAGCGAGGTCGCGCACGGGTACAGGCACATAACAATATGGCGGCGTCCATAGACCCATCAAAGGAGGTGTGGTTGGCTGGATAGGGGATAGATAGACGGACAATGACGGCCGTAGTACCGTGGTTCCGCGTTCGAGGAGTACACCAGGTACGGTGAGCGAGAGGGCAGGGAGACGAACCCCCGACGTGAGTGTCATAGCGAGAGCTTGCGCCTTTCGCTCGTATCGCCGACGGTTTGCAGCCGATTTTGTGGCTTTGCCTCTGTGCATAAGCTGAGGTCAATTCACGACCTGCAGTGTAGTATGTACCAAGGGGCCGTTCAGCGAGACATACCTCGAGGACGAGCGGTACAGTCGAGCCTGTTCGAGCTTCGCCAAGCGTCTCTCCTCGGCGGTGTAGTACTTCGCCTGACGCCCCATATCAGGCGTCTAGGGTACCTATGTGCGGGTGGGCTGTACGATGAGCGTCGCAGTCTGGGTTTGGTTTTATAGGGCCACACAGGCCAACAGGTTGTATTAAGGAGCGTGCGGGGAAGGGAGCGTGGGAGATAGTATGTGCTACAACGACTTTGACCTCATAGCGGACCAAGTAGGACCGACGACACATGACGAGTTACGAAACACTGCGTGGGGTTTTCTATGTGTGGGGTGAGTGGAGGACAGTATGAGCAATGTGTGGGGTTTTGTGATATAAGGACGGGTGCGAGCACAGAGCGATATGTGAGTTTAATGCGAGATATGAACGCAACGAGCACAAGAACGCGGAGCCAAAGGGGCGCAATCTAGCGAGGAACAAGCCTCCTGCAAGCGATAGATACAAATCACAGCAACAAATAGCCAGAACGGAGACAAGCGAGGACACGAGAGGAGACACTGCGTATGAGAAGGGCACAGAGCAGACGACAAGAAAGAGGCACAAGAAATGTCCAGTCAGTTGCGTACCTGCCTCACAATTCCAGACATCTCAGCCTTATGGAAGGCAGTGATAGCCGCGTCGCGACTCGCAAAACCGCCACGCCCTGCGCCACCACTGATGCGGGAGACCGAGTGGACCATGCCGGCGCTGGGGACATGTTAGCGATGTTGCGCGTACAAAGAAGTGCGATGCATACCTGTCGTCGAATACACCAACAGTACTACCGCACGTTACTACATACCACAACGGGGAATCACTGGGGGGGCAAAGACCGGAGTGTACGTGGGCGGAGCAACGATGGCAGGTGGCACGGCAGCACCTCCGACAGCAGCCTGAGCCGCGATGGCTGCGGGAGGCAGGGGCCCGACAACAGGGGGCTGAGCGGCGACCGCGACAGGAGGAGGTTGGACAGCGACGGGGACGGGAGCAGGCTGGACGGGGACGGGGACGGGAGCAGGCTGGACGGCGACAGCGACGGGAGCAGGCTGGACGACGACAGGGACGGGAGCAGGCTGGACGACGACGGGAGCAGGCTGGATGGGGACGGCGACGGGAGCAGGCTGGACGGCGACGGGAGCAGGCTGGACGGCGACAGCGACGGGAGCAGGCTGGACAGCGACGGGGACGGGAGCAGGCTGGACGACGACGGGAGCAGGCTGGACGGCGACAGCGACGGGAGCAGGCTGGACAGCGACGGGGACGGGAGCAGGCTGGACGACGACGGGAGCAGGCTGGACGACGACGGGAGCAGGCTGGATGGGGACGGGGACGGGAGCAGGCTGGACGGCGACGGCGGCGGGGGCCTCCTCAGTAGCCACGGGGGCGGCATAGAGAGCAGCGGTGCCGTTGGGTGTCATGTCGGGGACCGCGTCGCCGTCAATGCTAAAGTCGTCGTCGATGCTGAAGTCGTCGTCATTGAGGAAGTCGACGACGGACTGGGTCGCTGCTGGCGCATCCTGTGCGTCGAGAGGTGCATGGCGCATAGCGGGCGCCTCATGCGGGTTGGTGCGCACGACATGCGAGCTCGCAGTGCCCGCCCCCGGGACCCGGCAAGCAACGGCATGCGCGACGGGAGTCGAGGATGTGGAGGAGGAGGGGACAGGGAGGACAGCGGGGAGATGGTCGGCAAGGAAGGTTGAGTTGGGTGACACGTTTTCCCACAGCTGGCGCTCTCCAGAACCAGCGCCGTCGGAGTCCTCAGCAACCTGCATGTGGACGTGCTTGCGCCCTAGGCAAAGGGTAAGTTCATCGTTCTACCCCACGTACGCGCAGATGCTCACCGGCCAACATCCAGTGCATGCAGTCCTCGCAGGCCTCTCGCATAGGCACACCAGGGTGGAACGCTGGGACAAAGTGAGTTGGTGGGCGGATACCATCAACAATGCATACTCACTCTCCCAAACTTTGCCTAGCTCGAGCAGCTTGACGATCCACTCGCCAACAGTCAAGCTCGGGGACTCGGTGGGCACCGAGTGCCCGGGCTTGGAGGTGCAGTCAGAAGTCATGGTGCGGTGGAGGGAGAAGTGGGTGAGGGATTGACAACCCGTGTCCTCGAGAACTGGGCTTATAGCCTTCCACCGCCAGACTCGCCATTGCCAGACGACCGCAAGTGATTCGCTCGCGCCTGGGAACGGGCATGGCGTAGCCAAGCAGTTGCGAACCCGCTTTCAGCATACCTATAAAAGGCATGTCCGTGCAGGCGTCTCCGCAAAAACCACTTCACTTCCTCCCTCCACCTCGTTGCGTTCACAGAGGTATGTCAGACGCGTCAAGACGCGTCATTATTTGACTGACATCCTCACAGATGGCACCTCCTAGCTGGGCCACGGCAGAGGAGTGGGACTGGATGACCTCTCGCAACCTGGAGAGCGCGGACGCGTCCAAACGCGGACGTTACGCCCCGTGGTTCAACTCCGTGACCCACGATTGGTTTGTGAACTTCTCCGAGCGCAAGCGAATCTTTGGCGACCGCGAACATCTGACTCCCGAGGAAGAGGTCATCCTCGCGGAGGCGATCAAGGCGAGGAGGAAGGTAAGTATCGTGATACATCCTGATACATCGAGAAGTCTGCTGACGACGAAGTCTAGCAACTGGCGAACTGGTTTCACAATCATCGCAACCCCTCACGGCAGGCGCGTGCCTCTCCCTACGCAGCCGCTGCCTTGCTCCGGAAGGGTGGCCGCAAGCGGGCCCCTCAGCCGCGGGAGGTCTACTGCCGTCTCTACTACGGAGACGAGCAGAAGGCCGTCGTGCAGGAGGAGCTTGAGCAGGCTGCCTCCGAGCTCGGCCGGAACCTGACGCGTGGGGAGACCATGTCAATTTCGCGCGCGCGCGTCGACACGGCGTTCGAGCAAGCTTCCGCCGAAGTCAAAGCTGAGGTAGCCGTGCGTGTCGCCGACGAGAAGATGTCTCTTCGTGCTGCCTCCCGTACTGTCGATGTCGCCGTCGAACCGACTCCAGAAGAGTATCAAGCGTAAGTTATGTCGTTATCACACATGTCCACACTTCCGCTCACGTACTCCAGTGCTATTCACGCAGGTCCGGGCGTGTTCGAGGAAATCCTCAAGCCTGCCGTCGACACGCATGGATGGGCCTTCTCGCTCATCGGCGCCGGTCCCTGCCCAGAAGAGGGCGGAGAGATTCGCAGCTACGCGTGAGTCGTTGTCGAGATTGGTTACATGACCGACGTCGCTCACACACGTGTAGCGTGCACTTCGGCCAAAACCAGAGCGGTCATACCCTTCCGCAGGCCATGCCCGACTTCCGTGAGAAGTTCATCAAGCCGATGATCAACTTCGCAAAAGGTGTCTTCCGTAAGTGTCCTTTCTAACCACCCCGGGACCTTGTGACTGATCCACCCGGCAAATCAGCACGCGAAGTCCGTGACAGGAGGGCGCTTCGAACAGTCTCCGAGGACATGGAGACCGACGCCGGCCCGTCCTCCTCCAAGTCAGGCACTCGGCCTCCTTCCTGTCGAATGATTTCTATCACCGAGGCCCTCGAGGCGGCGACCCTGTCGGACGCTCCCCCGGCTCCCATGCGGCAGACCGCCACCGCCACGCCCTTGATCGTCCAGCCTACCGTTTCCGGGCCCTCCTCCTCCCAAAGTGTTGCGTTGTCCTCTCACGCTCCCATGGAGCTGGACTCGTCGGCGACGACAGGCACCAATGCAAGCCCGGACTTCCCAATGATGGACATCCCGCTGCCCGACATGTTCGCCCTCCCCACCACACCTTCGGTCTTCCCGCAGAGCGCTGTGCCCGGCATGGCCATCGACCTGTACGACCCGGGTGTCATGTTCTCTGCAGAAATGTACGCCGGGGTAAGGCCTGGGTTGCAGTACGGCGGGGCGCAGTACGGCGGGGCGCAGTACGGCGGGGCGCAGTTCGGGGCGCAGTTCGGCGAGGTGCAGTTCGGCGGGGTGCAGTACGGCGCGGCAGCGCTTCCAGGAACCGCTTCATACAACAACATGCCGCTTGGGGGAATGCTTGACGCGTTGAACGCGCCACTTGGCTCCTTCGAACCGATGGCAACGTCTCAAGCCGCCCCCATCGTCACCGCACTGACTGGTGCGTCCTCCACGGCTCCTTCTGCGACATTGATGACCGAGTCTGTGTCGCCAGCACCAATGCCTGCTGCCACACCCGTCGCTCAGCCCGGCGCTCCGCCCGGCGCTCCGCCCGTTGCTCCGACCGCCGCAAATGTGCCCGAGGTAGCTCAGGGAGGCCGACCTCAACGGGCCCGTCGTGCTCCTGCTCAAGCGGACGCCAAGTTCCCATCCAAGGCGGTGGTCAAGAAGCCCAAGGCGAAGGGCAAGGAGAACGTTCCGCCGCACCCGACACGGCGTGGACGCGCCCGCGGCTGAACACAGTTCTCCGGTCTCTGACTGATGGTTTGGGCTGGTTTCGTTTGCTTGCTGCTACGCTCTTTTCTTGTTCCTCGCAGTTGCGCTGTTATCGTCGATCTGATCCCCTTCGTGTCTCCCATCTTTATAACGCCGATAATATCAAAACTCGCATATATCAATTTTGCACGCTCGTTGTTCTTGCTCGTATGTTCTTGCACGCTCGTGGTTCTTGCACTCTCGTTGTTCATGCACGCTGGTAGTTCTTGCTCATGTAAATAGTTCTTGTAGGCCTGCACTTCTTGATAGTCTGATAATATATCATTGTATAATCATAACCGCGCGCGTGCATGCCTCTAGACATTGGCCGGCAGAGCAAGCACCGTCCTCTTGTTATTGGGCTAATGAGGTAAGTCCGTGTGGACTATCATTGTTGGTCGGAGTAAGTACATCACGCTTGTTATCCTTGTTACCCAGTAAGTCTGAGTAGCTTACGACGTAAATCCTAGTAAGTTAATCACATTAATCATCCTTGCTACCGAGTAACTATCGTACTAGATATGAGAAAGCACAGCACGGCATGCTGAGTACATATATAAAAGTGGGGTGACAGAGCGTAAGACAATAGGGGCGAGAGGAGTAACGAAGGGGCGAGAGGAGTAACGAAGGGGCGAGAGGAGTAACGAAGGGGCGAGAGGAGTAACGAAGGGGCGAGAGCGGTAACGAAGGGGCGAGAGCGGTAACGAAGGGGCGAGAGGAGTGACGAAGGGGTGTCTGGACGTCCGGCACGATGAGCTCAGCCAGATTTCTGTAGGAGCAAAGTTGGTACTCACCACTGCACGACGGTGTCTCAACAGACGATCTGCTCAAGACGATCAAAAGGCCAGTACGGCGGTGGATGAATCGATGACGTGGCAACCTGCCGCTGTCGTGTACCACTGAAACGGTGCTGTCCTGAGTGGAGTGCCATAGCAAGCTACAGCAAAGAGGGAAGCTAGACTTGGAGCGGGAGAAAGCCGATCTTGGTGCAGCAAGAGGAGGATGCGTAGTGGTTGTGGGAGGAGGAGGAGGTTGTGGGACGAACACAAGTCAGGCTCGGGAGATTGCGGTGGCTGATGTACAGTAGGCGCCGTGGCCAAATACACATCAACAAACGACTTCACCACGAAATTGAGTCCTGACCTTGGCGCTCTTGCGAGTGGGCCCATATGTGTGTTTCGTTGAGTGCTCACCCTTTTATCTCGTCCGGATGGCGACCTGGACGAATGCTTAGGCTCACGTGGACCTTCGCTGATGTCGTACAATGAGGAAACTGATGGGAACGAACCAAGTAAAGAGCCCCTGCTTGATTGGGTCACGACGAGCAGCCTCAGGTGAATCAGGTACATCCTCCATTGCGTGGCCATGTTACTTCATATCTGCTGACGCTCGAGCCAGCAGAATTGGGAGCGCATCCCTATGTTTTTCCAGGGATGACATATGATATGCAACATATACTGACATGCTCCCTTCTACTGATACTTCGCAGAGACTGCATTATCTTGTCAAAAGTACGTCAGGACATCCATATGTCAGGCCTGACATATGGATATGTCGCGCCATCCATATGTCGCGCTGTCCGGTATACACGTGCCGGGAAGCGAAGGGAAGCGACGAGCAGGGGAAAGCGAGAAGCGCCGCACCCGTATAATTGTCATTATCCTGGAATTCAAACCCCGCAAAGCCAGGGGCCCAAACGGGCAGGGGCGCAGGCCCGCCTACCCGCGACAACGCGCCCCGGCGCGTCCCAAAGTGGCAGCGCCGGCGCGATCTCTGTGATACATCATGATACATCCAGAGATGCGCTTGTGATGTATCAACAGAGCCTGCTTCTCATCAGAGACGATAATGGATCACCCCGCAACTCTACTCAGAGACAGTCTATCTATCATAATGACAGCTAGGCCTGGCTAGCTTGCGCTTCGTCCGCACCTCCTTCTGCCTGTTCGCCGTCCGATTCAATCTCAATCGGCTTTCTCTTGGAGCCCGTGCCCGTCCGGGACTCCTTTTGCGCGATTCTGGGAGCTGCGCCCTTCCTTTTCGGTGGCCGGGGGCTCCACCGGTGTACGTTCCGTACGAGGAAACGGATGAAGTTCTCGTCGTAACCAACGCAAGTCATCGTATACACGCCCATTTCCTGCGTGCATGTGTCAAAATGTCTATGCGCCATGGAGCTGACGCGCGACTGACCTGTTCACCGCGGTCAAACATACCATTCACGTCGTCTTCCGTGATAGAGGCACGAATGAGCTTGATGTCGGCGGTCTTGAGGTCCTCTTTGGTTGGGTCGTAATCGGTCCCCCTCTGTTTGCGCAGCCAGATCCTCGCAAGCATCTCGCTGTTCTCCAATCCCCAGTCTCTAGTGAGAATTCCATTCGCCCATGTGCGACGGACCTATAGTACAACATCAGATCACTATCAGTCTATCCATATCACCGAGCCGGTGTCTCACCAGTTCTTTCTGCTGTTTCCACGACTCCGCGGTGAGCGACTTTCCGGGACGCATCTTGTACTGTCCCATGTAAACCCACTTGCCCGGTGCGACTCTGACGAACGTACGCCGGACTTCTTTCAAGTCATCTTGTGCTTTGCCTACCGTAAAGAGGAGACCTGAGAACCCCGGGCGCGTCGGAGCATGGGGATTCCAGTCTAGCGTCCAGAACGCCCAATGTCGAAGGCCATGCCACGCCATCAGCTCCGCGCGCGGTTGGGCAAACGTGTCCTGGAGGCCTCCACCATAGAGGTTGGAGATGTACGCGCGGGGAAGAGGGCATTCTGCAACGTCTCGTGGCACCGGGATGGGGAACCGATGATTGATCCCTTCCCATGTCAGGGCGTCCAGCAGGTATTCGTCGCTCAGCATGAGCTCCTTCTTCACTTTGACGTCTGGCTGAAAACGTTTGAAATTATTACAAAGCTTCAGTGTATGATTGGACGAACTCACATTGCGCATCTCCTGAATAGCTTGGGCGACCTCGTCAGGTCCGGGGTTGTATCTTTCGAGAACGGGTTCCCTCTTGACACCCGACTGTTCAGCGAGTGCGGTCACCTCCCGGCCCATTCCGCCCGGATGCGCTGGCATCTGCTCCTCCATGTGGCGTGCCTCGGACCTAGCTTGACGTGACTTGCGACGCAGTACGTCTTTCCATCGCGGCAGCACGACCTCAATTGTCGCAAGAGCTCTCCCATCCCTCACAATCACGTCAGAACCAGCAGCCAGAGCTCGTGGGTCTCTAGGCTCAGCTTCGTGGTGGTGATCTTCATCGCGAACAGGATCGCCCTGTTTGCAACGCTCGGATTAAGTAGAGGCGTGTGAGAAAACCGGTGCTTGACGAAGGAGCTTGACGATTGTCGAGGTCGAGGTCGAGCGGCCGGTAAACACGAGAGTCTTCAAGACACGAGCGATGAGTAGGAACGGTCGTCGTATCAAGAGAACTGGGGCCTAGGCGCCCCCAAACTACTGGTCTTATATACATGTCTAGAATAGCGTGCGTCATCGAGTATAGAAGACCAGAGAACGTCATGGAATGTAGAGTAAACAAAGAAACAATGAGACAAGGGAATACAAAGAACCAAAGGGATGAAAGAAACAATGAGATGAAAGAGACAATGAGATGAAAGGAAGGCTACGTCATCTCGAGCCTCGAGGCTATGAGATGCGTGCCTGGGAGGTGAGTCCGAGAATGGCTATCGTGACGCCGGCATCCTTACATTCGCCCTCTAGGGCTTGCGTCAGTAAGTCCTACTCGCCGGCTCATGACAGCCTCGTACTCACGCGTCATCGGCGAAGTCAACCGCATCATCGTACTCGTCAAGCTCGTCGACCTCCATGTCCTGAGAGGACCCCTGGACAAAGTCTTGCTGACTAGCTTCCGGCTGTACTATAGCCTCCTCGCCTTGACCTACCCAGACGCCATCCGGCTGTCCAAGTACTTCCCCGACTGGAAGTCCAAGGTTGCAAAAGGTATGTGTCAGAAAATCTATGACAGCTGCTTCATCGTCCGGATGAAGGTACTCACGAGCTGCAGCATCCTTTGCCCCGGACGGAACCCTCTTGCCACGGTTGCGACGCTCACTGGCACGTCCACCGCGACGTCCGCGTTTGCCGCGCGAGTGGGCCTTCGGGTCGTCCAGCTTCACCCCGACACGGTCGCGAAGAGCCGGACCACGAGGGTCATGCTTGACGTATGGCTTACGGTAAGTGCCTCGTCCGCGCTTCTCCGGGAAGCCGCGGGCCTTGTGCACGTCCGCTTGCAGCTGACCGATCGTCTTGATTAGGTCGAAGGCTTGAACCTGAGCGTTCATGTTGGTCGTGAGGAGCGTGTTGAACGCCTCGGCCGACATGGACACTCCGGGAAGCGGCTGCGGGGTCTGCTGCGGCTGCGCAGTAGTGCGAGCAAAGAGCTCGGGGTAGTCGCTCGGCAACGGTGCGTACTTCTCCTTGATCTTGAAGACCTCGACGTAGCCGCGCGGAGGAGTACCGGGATAGGGACCCGATGCGTTCGCCCAGGCCAGACAAGCACGAGCATAGCGCTCCCACCTGACAGCGTCTTCGGCGTTGTATTGGGTAGACATGTCGAGTTGAGGAGATGGAGGATCACGGATCGAGTTGCGGTGCGAGCTGTGATGCGAACGAGACTGCGAGTGCAGAGGCGATTGCTGACCTCCTTGCCATGCAGTGTCTCCGTTTTTATTCGCCCCCGCCGCTCGACCGCGTCGCCGTCCTCCTGCACGTCTACGCTGACGCGTCCCTGTGCCACTGGTGGCCACGGACGCGCTTCCGTTATCCGCAATAACGAGTGGCACAAGAGCCACTCCGACCGTCATTTCCGCAGGCCCGGGCCTCGAAGTAAGTTCGTGGTCTCTAAGGTCTTTCTTCTCCTCGAGCTGACGGACATTGGTGATTCCCAGGGCCTCGTAATACTCCGTCAAGGCCTGGAGATGTCGGATATCCCGATACGGTACCCAAGTCACGTCCCCGGTCGACCATTGTACTTCAAACTCGAAGTCTGCGCCCTTTCCGACATGGGAGACGATCCTGTCAACTGCCCATTCCCGAGGCTGTTCTCCGAAGCCGGGCAGCTGGTGGAATTGCCTTCCAGGGAAACGTCGATCATCGTTCGGAAAATGCGGTCGCAACAAAGATGCATGGAACGCGTTGCTGATCCCACGCGCGCGCAATTCATCAGACAAAGCTAGCTGATACGTCGCGCCCTCTGTCAGAACCTTCGTGATCTTGAAAGGACCCAGGTATTTGGGTACAAGTTTCCTTGCTCGTCCCTTCGGTACGCTGAGATTCTTTGTTGACAGGTACACGAGGTCTCCCTCGAGGAAGCCTGCAGGTCGCCGGTGGCGATTCGCCTGCAACACCTGACCAACCCGGGCGGCGATAATGGCATCATGCGCAGCCATTATGGCCTCCTTCATGCGCTGCGCAAAGGCACGCACACCCGGGTACTCGGAGTCGCTCGACCAGACGAGCGTCCGCGGCATCTGGCCATAGTTCAGGAAGAACGGTGAGAATCCAGTTGTGTCCGAACGCGCGGTGTTCATGGCTAACTCGATTGCAGGGAGCTTCCGTACCCAGTCCTTCTGGTCCGGGCGAACGCACTGGCGTAGCATCTGGGTCATTGTGCGGTTTGCACGCTCGGTAGCTCCGTCCGTCTGCGGATGATAAGACGAGGACAAACGAAGCTCAGTGCCAAGCAACTCGTGGATCCGACGCCAGAACAGGCTGGTGAACAACGTGTCCCGGTCACTAATA
Organism: Lentinus brumalis; assembly: GCA_001792895.1. Classification (NCBI taxonomy): domain Eukaryota; kingdom Fungi; phylum Basidiomycota; class Agaricomycetes; order Polyporales; family Polyporaceae; genus Lentinus; species Lentinus brumalis. The sequence continues at coordinate 17,370 of MARA01000071.1, read as the reverse complement.
ATCCGTTCCGGTAAGCCGTGTAGCTTGTACACGTGTTCGAATATGACTTCCGCGATTTCAACTGCTCCGTAGGTCTGGCACGTAGGCACCAAATGTACCATGGAGGTTAACTGATCAATAATCACGCATATCATGTCATACGAACCATTGCGGTTCTCGGAAGCTGGTAGAGGCCCGACAAAATCGATTCCGATGTATTGCCATGGTCGTCGAGGCACCGGCATCGACTTCAGCATGCCCATGGGCCTCGTAGTGGCTGATTTGGTTGTAGCGCAAACCCCGCACGTCCGACAGTATGCCGCGACATCGCTCACCATCTCAGGCCACCAGACTTCCCCTCGCAGATAGTCTAGGGTCTTTCGTGCTCCGAGATGTGCAAGAATCGAATGTGCATGCTTCAAGAGCACCTCTCGCACTTTCCGATTACCAATCAAGACGTCTGGAATACACAGCTGGTACGTCTCGCCGTGAGCCTTATACAGCAGTCCGTCAACGTATTTGAAGTGCTGAAATTGCTCCGGAGCCTCGAATATCCGCTTGAAGAAGGTGTCTTCGGCATACCGTCCTCGCAGACAACCCGGCATTTCCATCCCAAGCTCGCTTGCACTAGAGATGACACTGTTGGGTGTCTCCTGCGATTCAGACTCGGTAAGCCCGTCCTGAAGCTCTACTTGTTCATCGGATTTATGATACTGTGGCTCCGCTTCCTCAGAGCTAGCCCCCTCGTCCGACGACACTGTCGCTGCGTCCTCGTCCTCAATCCCCTTGGGCCGCTTAGAACGCCTCTGCGTCTCGTTGTATGCGCCCTCCGGTTTCGGGTTAGACGCGATACGAGCCGACCTTCGAGGAGCGAAGTCGATTGCTGCTGCCGCTCCAGTATACACCGGTCGCAAGACGTCCAAAGCCCGTGCCATCTGTGGTACCCCCGCGCCATCATCCCCGACGTATTCCGAGCTCGCACGCTCTATGCCGAGAGGCTCATCACTGTAGATCCGGGACAGTGCGTCCGCCAGGATGTTCGTCTCCCCCGGAATATAATGAATGGTAAATCGAAACTCATTCAGCACATCCATCCACCGGTGCTGACGCGGAGACAGGTTCTTCTGGCTCATCAAGTACTCCAGAGCCTTGTGGTCAGTACAGATGCGAAACGTCGCCCCGTATAGCAAGGGCCGAAAACGTTTCAGCGACTCGACAATGGCCAAGAGCTCCTGCTCGTGAACTGGGTAGTTCTGCTGGGCCGAGTTGAACTTGCCCGACCAAAAGGTGACTACTTTTGACGTTCGTAGATCGTCTCCCTGGCTGATGTACCCGCTAGCCCCCGTCAAGGACGCGTCCGTTACCAGGTTGATAGCAGGGGCGCCCTCCGAATAGTCGAGTGCGACGCGTCGGTTATTCCGCCACCGATGAACAGTATCCCTGACTTGCTCGAAGGCTCGCTGGTGAGTAGGCGTCCACTTCCAAGGCTTGGTCGCCCCGGTTAACGGCGCCAGCACTCCCATAGGGATACGGATCCCCTCGCAATCAGGTGCGAGGAATCCCACAGCTCCTAGGAAGCTACTCAGCAGGCTTTTATTCGTCGGGACTTTCCAATTGACAACAGCATCGACCTTATGAGGATCCATGCCGATCCCGTTGTCATCCACGACATGCCCGAGAATCTTCAACTTCTCAGCAAAGAACTGCATCTTGTCGGCACCCAGGAAGAACTTCTCGCGACGCAGCACCTCGAAGACCTTTCGGACGTGCTCCATGTGCTCCTGAATCGAATTCGAATAGATCACAATGTCGTCAAGGTACACATCCATGAAGACCCCAATGTAGGGAGCAAAGATGTGGTTCATCACGGTCTGGTAAGTCGTCGGCCCATTAATGTCGCCCTGCTGCAACACGAGGCTGACCATCGTTCCGTCCGGTGTCGTGAACAGTGTTCGCGGTACGTGCTCCGGTACCACCCTGATCTGCTCGTAAGCATCCTTGCCATCTATCAGGCTTCTGTACTTATGCTTAACCACATTTCGCAGAATTCCGTCTATGTCCGGGAGCGGAGCAGCCAGCTTATGCGTGTTCGCATTTTGCTGCCGCTTGTCAACCACAGTACGCAGTCTCAAGACTCCATCTTCGCGAGGCGGCTTCGGGATCATCAACATTGGCGAAGCATTGACTCCCGAAGCGAGCTGCCACCTTCCACTATCCAGGTACGCCGCTTTCTTCTCGTGCCACAAGGGTTTCAGAGCGTCCGGGCACTTAGACGGCCTCCAGGCGTACACTTTCGACTCGTCGATCAGCGGGATCGAATGGTTCACATCTCGAAGGGGTGGGAGCGCCGCTGTGGCCCCGTCTTGACATAGATCTCGTGCGTCACGGCGCAGCTCATCCCTGAGCTTCTCAAGCTCATCTTCAAGTAGCTCGACCGCTGCCGATGCCAGCACGACCGTCTCTTCTCCATGAATCTCAACGGGCTCATCAGAACCGACCGAGATCCGCGTAGGGTTCATACCAATTGCCACCTTGTGCTGGAAGATGAAGGGTGTACCCAGGATCATGTCGTAAGTGTCTAGGTTTACGACATCGAAGCGTCGCTTCGTGCTGATTGTCTGGTATTTGAAGTCGACCGTCACACAGCAATTGACCTTCGAGCGTGACCCATGCACGGCCAACTGAACAGGTATGGGCTTGGCAAGCACCTCTTTCTCGAGCTTCAGCTGATCTACCACAGTGGTAGAGATGAAGTCCGCCATAGAGCCTGTATCCAGGAGGGCCGTAGCTTCTGCCCGTTCACCTCGACCTCAACCACAATCAGCTTCGGGATCTTTCTGCTAACATCCCGGGTCCGCATGGCATTCCGTTCAATAGCTGGGACCGAATCGTCGGAAGGAGCTGACTTCTTTTTGCCAGGCTTCCCTGTTCGGACGCCACCCAGCATCAAACATTGACGCCGTTGCTGCCGGCTCGTGGTCGCAGCCGCACGCTGCCGTTCCAGGTCCTCAAAAGGGCCGTACTCGAGGAGAGAGCGCAACATCTGCCTAGGGTCGAAGTCCGGGCTTCTGACGCGCTGGTGAGTCAACGCTACAGACCGATCTTCGAGCTGCAAAGATACCCGGTATCTGACCGGGTCAGGCTCCACTCGTACTAACTCCTTCCAATTCAGCAGGTTCGGAAATTCCTGCCTAACCTGGGTCGCAACATGCGCCCGCAACCAGTACAGTGCCGGGTACGACTTATCCGGGGCTTGATACTGCGGGAACCCTGTGCCCCATTCAGCGCGAGGTGGAATAGTAATCCATCTTTCCCACTCGGCCTGTATGATTTCAGGTACCCCTACCTCCGGGTCGTCCATCTGCTGACGAGTTACCAGATACTCGTCCACAGAACTGTGTCTATTCAGCTTGTCCCAGACCACAAAGCCTTCGTCTCCATTCGCAGAGATCGAGAAGCGTTCACCCGGATCCATCTCGGCATCCTCAGCTTCACTAGGATCATAGAAGCTCTGGAACAGGGCCTGCAAGAACTCAATACAGTCAACCTCATGGGCTCGTTCCCATACTTGATCAGGCACGGGAGCCTCCCGAACCACAGGCTCTTGTACATCGAACCGCATCGCTCCCAGGGCGATACCCTCTCCGTTCTTCGTCTGCCGGGCTCGGTCTGCAAGCTTCTCAAGGTCGGCGAATCTCATCGAACCCGCGTTCAAGTTCGGTGCCTTGGCCGTCTTCCGGGACCTGCAGTTCCGGCTTTCATGTCCGGTCTCTTTGCAGGTGAAGCAACGGCCTTCCGCCCTCAAACGATCGCGTTCTTCCTTGGACAACTTCTCGAACTTCCCGCTGCGAGGCTGTAAGTTCTTCTGGTACTTCTGCCCCTGCTGCTGACCCGAATACTTCGCAGGCTTCGAGCCCCCGCCCGACCTCCGCCCGGGCTATCGCCCTTGGGCTTGTACGGCTCAGGGCCGGTTGTTCGATTCTCGAATCGTCCCCAGGTACGCCCTGGCACTTGTCCCTCGAACGCACGCTCCTCACGACGAGCTTCGTAGTAGGCTTCCTCTCGTCGTACAGCGTACTTCACCAGCTTATCAAGCTTGGTGCGTTCCGGGTTCAATCCCTTCTCGATCAGATGTACGCGCAGATACTGATGTATTCCTTTCCAGAATATCTGAACTATCTGAAAATCTGTGACATCAGGGAAACGTACCGCGAGCTGTTGGAGGTCGCGTACAAAATCACGGACCCTGGCTTTGCCCTGCGTGGACTTCTCCAGACGCATCCTCAGCCTTGCTTTGTAGTCCGGCGGGAAACAATAATCAAACAGGGCTTCGTATAGACTCTTAACTGTCCAGTCTGACTGTCTAGTGGCGACGTGCCGCATAAAGAACTGGCTAGGTGCGTCCGACAAAAACTGTATTATCAACTTGAGTGCTAGCCTGTCGGGCAGTCCGTTCAGCTCACGCCAGGTGTCCACCTCGTATGTCCACTGGTCAAACACGTCAAGGTCCGGTCTGCCATTCCAGGCAAAAGGCGCCTTCACCTTCACGCCGGCCATCGCGCGCTTCAGGCGCTTGTGTTCGCTCTTCTGCTTACGGCGATGCCGCTTGGCTACAGGCGACTTCCTCTGTCCTCGACGGCTACCGCTATCACTCGAACTGCTGGGGTATTCGCTGCTAGAGCTGCTGTCGCCGCCGCTGGACCCGTCGTCGCTATCGGACTCTGACGAACTGTCATCAGAACCAGAACTCGAGCTCGAGCTCGAGCTCGACGAACTACTGCTAGGCGGCCCCCGCCCTCCAGCTGCTGTGGTGGCTCGGAACCACCCGCCCTCCGGCATCTGCGAAGTTTCGCGCTTGAACTGGACCGTCTTGTCCTTAGCGCGGTTACTCGGTCTGGCTGGCCTGCCACCGTTGGGGTGCTGAGCACCGGCTTTAGGAGCAGGGACCGAGGTGGACGGCTCGCAGCTTGCGAAACGGCGGAGAAATTCACGCTGTTGCGCGTCTCGCGGTACGTCCTTTCCCTTTTGCAACTGACTGTATCGTCCATTCGGACCAGCCGGAGCCTCGGGTTCGCTCTCAGAGTCGACAGTGACAATCATGGCTCTCGAGGTGAGTCCGACAATCACTTCCGATTCTTCGCGCTTTACACGCTCCAACTCCGCGGTCTGCACCGAGGCGGCAATAGCCAACTCGAGCTCCCGCAGCTCGTCCTCTTCCCCGGTCGTTTGGGCTTGCACAGCCGCGACATCCTTCCAGATCTCGTCCAAGATAGACAAGTTAACAGGTGCCAGGTCAGGTAACACCGGCGCAGCTGTCGCGGTGTAGAACCATTCAACAGGGATCGGACCGAGCTGGTCCTCGACCTCTGCAAGGTCGAACCACGAGGGGAAGTACCGCGACGCCACGGCGAGGCTGGTGTTCGATTTGACTGCTCGAACAGATCCTCCCATCGCCATCTTCCATCCCTCGCTCGAGGTCGCGGGCTCCAGCTCCGCGCACACTCGTTCCGCGTCCTCCGCCTCGGAGTCGCGGTCCTGATCGGCCAGCGCAACTACGTCCGCGCTGCTACCGACATCTTCCGGCTGCGCTTGGAGAGCGCGCTCGGTTTCGGACGCAGCGAGCGGTCTCTCGCGCGTCCCTCTATGCCCTCGGTACGTTCCTCCTCCCGAAACCGCAGATTGCCCATTCCGGATAGCCCGAACACTTCCGCGCGTGACGCGGCGGGCGTATTCGTCTTCCATGAGCTGGTCGTAGTCACTAACGCCCCACTTCACAGCCAACCCGAGGTCGGTCACGGCATGAAGTGGCACGCTAGGATGCGGCCGGACGATGGTCTCCTCGTCCGGAGGAGGAAGGTGAAACGCACCTGGGAGCTCTCCCATGGCCTCGAGCTCCGAGGCCACGGTGAACCTCACTTCTTCGAGGTTCTGGGGAGCGGCGGCCGCCTCCGTCGAGGTCCGCTCACTGCCCCGGTTCTTGCGAACGTTCTTGCTGCTTGTCGACATTGAGATTGATGAGAGAAACTGACGACGTCCGGGTGATCAAGCCGAAGCGTCAGCTATAGATACGCGAGAAAAAGACTACTCAAAAAATGTGAGAAAACCGGTGCTTGACGAAGGAGCTTGACGATTGTCGAGGTCGAGGTCGAGCGGCCGGTAAACACGAGAGTCTTCAAGACACGAGCGATGAGTAGGAACGGTCGTCGTATCAAGAGAACTGGGGCCTAGGCGCCCCCAAACTACTGGTCTTATATACATGTCTAGAATAGCGTGCGTCATCGAGTATAGAAGACCAGAGAACGTCATGGAATGTAGAGTAAACAAAGAAACAATGAGACAAGGGAATACAAAGAACCAAAGGGATGAAAGAAACAATGAGATGAAAGAGACAATGAGATGAAAGGAAGGCTACGTCATCTCGAGCCTCGAGGCTATGAGATGCGTGCCTGGGAGGTGAGTCCGAGAATGGCTATCGTGACGCCGGCATCCTTACATTCGCCCTCTAGGGCTTGCGTCAGTAAGTCCTACTCGCCGGCTCATGACAGCCTCGTACTCACGCGTCATCGGCGAAGTCAACCGCATCATCGTACTCGTCAAGCTCGTCGACCTCCATGTCCTGAGAGGACCCCTGGACAAAGTCTTGCTGACTAGCTTCCGGCTGTACTATAGCCTCCTCGCCTTGACCTACCCAGACGCCATCCGGCTGTCCAAGTACTTCCCCGACTGGAAGTCCAAGGTTGCAAAAGGTATGTGTCAGAAAATCTATGACAGCTGCTTCATCGTCCGGATGAAGGTACTCACGAGCTGCAGCATCCTTTGCCCCGGACGGAACCCTCTTGCCACGGTTGCGACGCTCACTGGCACGTCCACCGCGACGTCCGCGTTTGCCGCGCGAGTGGGCCTTCGGGTCGTCCAGCTTCACCCCGACACGGTCGCGAAGAGCCGGACCACGAGGGTCATGCTTGACGTATGGCTTACGGTAAGTGCCTCGTCCGCGCTTCTCCGGGAAGCCGCGGGCCTTGTGCACGTCCGCTTGCAGCTGACCGATCGTCTTGATTAGGTCGAAGGCTTGAACCTGAGCGTTCATGTTGGTCGTGAGGAGCGTGTTGAACGCCTCGGCCGACATGGACACTCCGGGAAGCGGCTGCGGGGTCTGCTGCGGCTGCGCAGTAGTGCGAGCAAAGAGCTCGGGGTAGTCGCTCGGCAACGGTGCGTACTTCTCCTTGATCTTGAAGACCTCGACGTAGCCGCGCGGAGGAGTACCGGGATAGGGACCCGATGCGTTCGCCCAGGCCAGACAAGCACGAGCATAGCGCTCCCACCTGACAGCGTCTTCGGCGTTGTATTGGGTAGACATGTCGAGTTGAGGAGATGGAGGATCACGGATCGAGTTGCGGTGCGAGCTGTGATGCGAACGAGACTGCGAGTGCAGAGGCGATTGCTGACCTCCTTGCCATGCAGTGTCTCCGTTTTTATTCGCCCCCGCCGCTCGACCGCGTCGCCGTCCTCCTGCACGTCTACGCTGACGCGTCCCTGTGCCACTGGTGGCCACGGACGCGCTTCCGTTATCCGCAATAACGAGTGGCACAAGAGCCACTCCGACCGTCATTTCCGCAGGCCCGGGCCTCGAAGTAAGTTCGTGGTCTCTAAGGTCTTTCTTCTCCTCGAGCTGACGGACATTGGTGATTCCCAGGGCCTCGTAATACTCCGTCAAGGCCTGGAGATGTCGGATATCCCGATACGGTACCCAAGTCACGTCCCCGGTCGACCATTGTACTTCAAACTCGAAGTCTGCGCCCTTTCCGACATGGGAGACGATCCTGTCAACTGCCCATTCCCGAGGCTGTTCTCCGAAGCCGGGCAGCTGGTGGAATTGCCTTCCAGGGAAACGTCGATCATCGTTCGGAAAATGCGGTCGCAACAAAGATGCATGGAACGCGTTGCTGATCCCACGCGCGCGCAATTCATCAGACAAAGCTAGCTGATACGTCGCGCCCTCTGTCAGAACCTTCGTGATCTTGAAAGGACCCAGGTATTTGGGTACAAGTTTCCTTGCTCGTCCCTTCGGTACGCTGAGATTCTTTGTTGACAGGTACACGAGGTCTCCCTCGAGGAAGCCTGCAGGTCGCCGGTGGCGATTCGCCTGCAACACCTGACCAACCCGGGCGGCGATAATGGCATCATGCGCAGCCATTATGGCCTCCTTCATGCGCTGCGCAAAGGCACGCACACCCGGGTACTCGGAGTCGCTCGACCAGACGAGCGTCCGCGGCATCTGGCCATAGTTCAGGAAGAACGGTGAGAATCCAGTTGTGTCCGAACGCGCGGTGTTCATGGCTAACTCGATTGCAGGGAGCTTCCGTACCCAGTCCTTCTGGTCCGGGCGAACGCACTGGCGTAGCATCTGGGTCATTGTGCGGTTTGCACGCTCGGTAGCTCCGTCCGTCTGCGGATGATAAGACGAGGACAAACGAAGCTCAGTGCCAAGCAACTCGTGGATCCGACGCCAGAACAGGCTGGTGAACAACGTGTCCCGGTCACTAATAATCCGTTCCGGTAAGCCGTGTAGCTTGTACACGTGTTCGAATATGACTTCCGCGATTTCAACTGCTCCGTAGGTCTGGCACGTAGGCACCAAATGTACCATGGAGGTTAACTGATCAATAATCACGCATATCATGTCATACGAACCATTGCGGTTCTCGGAAGCTGGTAGAGGCCCGACAAAATCGATTCCGATGTATTGCCATGGTCGTCGAGGCACCGGCATCGACTTCAGCATGCCCATGGGCCTCGTAGTGGCTGATTTGGTTGTAGCGCAAACCCCGCACGTCCGACAGTATGCCGCGACATCGCTCACCATCTCAGGCCACCAGACTTCCCCTCGCAGATAGTCTAGGGTCTTTCGTGCTCCGAGATGTGCAAGAATCGAATGTGCATGCTTCAAGAGCACCTCTCGCACTTTCCGATTACCAATCAAGACGTCTGGAATACACAGCTGGTACGTCTCGCCGTGAGCCTTATACAGCAGTCCGTCAACGTATTTGAAGTGCTGAAATTGCTCCGGAGCCTCGAATATCCGCTTGAAGAAGGTGTCTTCGGCATACCGTCCTCGCAGACAACCCGGCATTTCCATCCCAAGCTCGCTTGCACTAGAGATGACACTGTTGGGTGTCTCCTGCGATTCAGACTCGGTAAGCCCGTCCTGAAGCTCTACTTGTTCATCGGATTTATGATACTGTGGCTCCGCTTCCTCAGAGCTAGCCCCCTCGTCCGACGACACTGTCGCTGCGTCCTCGTCCTCAATCCCTTGGGCCGCTTAGAACGCCTCTGCGTCTCGTTGTATGCGCCCTCCGGTTTCGGGTTAGACGCGATACGAGCCGACCTTCGAGGAGCGAAGTCGATTGCTGCTGCCGCTCCAGTATACACCGGTCGCAAGACGTCCAAAGCCCGTGCCATCTGTGGTACCCCGCGCCATCATCCCCGACGTATTCCGAGCTCGCACGCTCTATGCCGAGAGGCTCATCACTGTAGATCCGGGACAGTGCGTCCGCCAGGATGTTCGTCTCCCCCGGAATATAATGAATGGTAAATCGAAACTCATTCAGCACATCCATCCACCGGTGCTGACGCGGAGACAGGTTCTTCTGGCTCATCAAGTACTCCAGAGCCTTGTGGTCAGTACAGATGCGAAACGTCGCCCCGTATAGCAAGGGCCGAAAACGTTTCAGCGACTCGACAATGGCCAAGAGCTCCTGCTCGTGAACTGGGTAGTTCTGCTGGGCCGAGTTGAACTTGCCCGACCAAAAGGTGACTACTTTTGACGTTCGTAGATCGTCTCCCTGGCTGATGTACCCGCTAGCCCCCGTCAAGGACGCGTCCGTTACCAGGTTGATAGCAGGGGCGCCCTCCGAATAGTCGAGTGCGACGCGTCGGTTATTCCGCCACCGATGAACAGTATCCCTGACTTGCTCGAAGGCTCGCTGGTGAGTAGGCGTCCACTTCCAAGGCTTGGTCGCCCCGGTTAACGGCGCCAGCACTCCCATAGGGATACGGATCCCCTCGCAATCAGGTGCGAGGAATCCCACAGCTCCTAGGAAGCTACTCAGCAGGCTTTTATTCGTCGGGACTTTCCAATTGACAACAGCATCGACCTTATGAGGATCCATGCCGATCCCGTTGTCATCCACGACATGCCCGAGAATCTTCAACTTCTCAGCAAAGAACTGCATCTTGTCGGCACCCAGGAAGAACTTCTCGCGACGCAGCACCTCGAAGACCTTTCGGACGTGCTCCATGTGCTCCTGAATCGAATTCGAATAGATCACAATGTCGTCAAGGTACACATCCATGAAGACCCCAATGTAGGGAGCAAAGATGTGGTTCATCACGGTCTGGTAAGTCGTCGGCCCATTAATGTCGCCCTGCTGCAACACGAGGCTGACCATCGTTCCGTCCGGTGTCGTGAACAGTGTTCGCGGTACGTGCTCCGGTACCACCCTGATCTGCTCGTAAGCATCCTTGCCATCTATCAGGCTTCTGTACTTATGCTTAACCACATTTCGCAGAATTCCGTCTATGTCCGGGAGCGGAGCAGCCAGCTTATGCGTGTTCGCATTTTGCTGCCGCTTGTCAACCACAGTACGCAGTCTCAAGACTCCATCTTCGCGAGGCGGCTTCGGGATCATCAACATTGGCGAAGCATTGACTCCCGAAGCGAGCTGCCACCTTCCACTATCCAGGTACGCCGCTTTCTTCTCGTGCCACAAGGGTTTCAGAGCGTCCGGGCACTTAGACGGCCTCCAGGCGTACACTTTCGACTCGTCGATCAGCGGGATCGAATGGTTCACATCTCGAAGGGGTGGGAGCGCCGCTGTGGCCCCGTCTTGACATAGATCTCGTGCGTCACGGCGCAGCTCATCCCTGAGCTTCTCAAGCTCATCTTCAAGTAGCTCGACCGCTGCCGATGCCAGCACGACCGTCTCTTCTCCATGAATCTCAACGGGCTCATCAGAACCGACCGAGATCCGCGTAGGGTTCATACCAATTGCCACCTTGTGCTGGAAGATGAAGGGTGTACCCAGGATCATGTCGTAAGTGTCTAGGTTTACGACATCGAAGCGTCGCTTCGTGCTGATTGTCTGGTATTTGAAGTCGACCGTCACACAGCAATTGACCTTCGAGCGTGACCCATGCACGGCCAACTGAACAGGTATGGGCTTGGCAAGCACCTCTTTCTCGAGCTTCAGCTGATCTACCACAGTGGTAGAGATGAAGTCCGCCATAGAGCCTGTATCCAGGAGGGCCCGTAGCTTCTGCCCGTTCACCTCGACCTCAACCACAATCAGCTTCGGGATCTTTCTGCTAACATCCCGGGTCCGCATGGCATTCCGTTCAATAGCTGGGACCGAATCGTCGGAAGGAGCTGACTTCTTTTTGCCAGGCTTCCCTGTTCGGACGCCACCCAGCATCAAACATTGACGCCGTTGCTGCCGGCTCGTGGTCGCAGCCGCACGCTGCCGTTCCAGGTCCTCAAAAGGGCCGTACTCGAGGAGAGAGCGCAACATCTGCCTAGGGTCGAAGTCCGGGCTTCTGACGCGCTGGTGAGTCAACGCTACAGACCGATCTTCGAGCTGCAAAGATACCCGGTATCTGACCGGGTCAGGCTCCACTCGTACTAACTCCTTCCAATTCAGCAGGTTCGGAAATTCCTGCCTAACCTGGGTCGCAACATGCGCCCGCAACCAGTACAGTGCCGGGTACGACTTATCCGGGGCTTGATACTGCGGGAACCCTGTGCCCCATTCAGCGCGAGGTGGAATAGTAATCCATCTTTCCCACTCGGCCTGTATGATTTCAGGTACCCCTACCTCCGGGTCGTCCATCTGCTGACGAGTTACCAGATACTCGTCCACAGAACTGTGTCTATTCAGCTTGTCCCAGACCACAAAGCCTTCGTCTCCATTCGCAGAGATCGAGAAGCGTTCACCCGGATCCATCTCGGCATCCTCAGCTTCACTAGGATCATAGAAGCTCTGGAACAGGGCCTGCAAGAACTCAATACAGTCAACCTCATGGGCTCGTTCCCATACTTGATCAGGCACGGGAGCCTCCCGAACCACAGGCTCTTGTACATCGAACCGCATCGCTCCCAGGGCGATACCCTCTCCGTTCTTCGTCTGCCGGGCTCGGTCTGCAAGCTTCTCAAGGTCGGCGAATCTCATCGAACCCGCGTTCAAGTTCGGTGCCTTGGCCGTCTTCCGGGACCTGCAGTTCCGGCTTTCATGTCCGGTCTCTTTGCAGGTGAAGCAACGGCCTTCCGCCCTCAAACGATCGCGTTCTTCCTTGGACAACTTCTCGAACTTCCCGCTGCGAGGCTGTAAGTTCTTCTGGTACTTCTGCCCCTGCTGCTGACCCGAATACTTCGCAGGCTTCGAGCCCCCCGCCCGACCTCCGCCCGGGCTATCGCCCTTGGGCTTGTACGGCTCAGGGCCGGTTGTTCGATTCTCGAATCGTCCCCAGGTACGCCCTGGCACTTGTCCCTCGAACGCACGCTCCTCACGACGAGCTTCGTAGTAGGCTTCCTCTCGTCGTACAGCGTACTTCACCAGCTTATCAAGCTTGGTGCGTTCCGGGTTCAATCCCTTCTCGATCAGATGTACGCGCAGATACTGATGTATTCCTTTCCAGAATATCTGAACTATCTGAAAATCTGTGACATCAGGGAAACGTACCGCGAGCTGTTGGAGGTCGCGTACAAAATCACGGACCCTGGCTTTGCCCTGCGTGGACTTCTCCAGACGCATCCTCAGCCTTGCTTTGTAGTCCGGCGGGAAACAATAATTCAAACAGGGCTTCGTATAGACTCTTAACTGTCCAGTCTGACTGTCTAGTGGCGACGTGCCGCATAAAGAACTGGCTAGGTGCGTCCGACAAAAACTGTATTATCAACTTGAGTGCTAGCCTGTCGGGCAGTCCGTTCAGCTCACGCCAGGTGTCCACCTCGTATGTCCACTGGTCAAACACGTCAAGGTCCGGTCTGCCATTCCAGGCAAAAGGCGCCTTCACCTTCACGCCGGCCATCGCGCGCTTCAGGCGCTTGTGTTCGCTCTTCTGCTTACGGCGATGCCGCTTGGCTACAGGCGACTTCCTCTGTCCTCGACGGCTACCGCTATCACTCGAACTGCTGGGGTATTCGCTGCTAGAGCTGCTGTCGCCGCCGCTGGACCCGTCGTCGCTATCGGACTCTGACGAACTGTCATCAGAACCAGAACTCGAGCTCGAGCTCGAGCTCGACGAACTACTGCTAGGCGGCCCCCGCCCTCCAGCTGCTGTGGTGGCTCGGAACCACCCGCCCTCCGGCATCTGCGAAGTTTCGCGCTTGAACTGGACCGTCTTGTCCTTAGCGCGGTTACTCGGTCTGGCTGGCCTGCCACCGTTGGGGTGCTGAGCACCGGCTTTAGGAGCAGGGACCGAGGTGGACGGCTCGCAGCTTGCGAAACGGCGGAGAAATTCACGCTGTTGCGCGTCTCGCGGTACGTCCTTTCCCTTTTGCAACTGACTGTATCGTCCATTCGGACCAGCCGGAGCCTCGGGTTCGCTCTCAGAGTCGACAGTGACAATCATGGCTCTCGAGGTGAGTCCGACAATCACTTCCGATTCTTCGCGCTTTACACGCTCCAACTCCGCGGTCTGCACCGAGGCGGCAATAGCCAACTCGAGCTCCCGCAGCTCGTCCTCTTCCCCGGTCGTTTGGGCTTGCACAGCCGCGACATCCTTCCAGATCTCGTCCAAGATAGACAAGTTAACAGGTGCCAGGTCAGGTAACACCGGCGCAGCTGTCGCGGTGTAGAACCATTCAACAGGGATCGGACCGAGCTGGTCCTCGACCTCTGCAAGGTCGAACCACGAGGGAAGTACCGCGACGCCACGGCGAGGCTGGTGTTCGATTTGACTGCTCGAACAGATCCTCCCATCGCCATCTTCCATCCCTCGCTCGAGGTCGCGGGCTCCAGCTCCGCGCACACTCGTTCCGCGTCCTCCGCCTCGGAGTCGCGGTCCTGATCGGCCAGCGCAACTACGTCCGCGCTGCTACCGACATCTTCCGGCTGCGCTTGGAGAGCGCGCTCGGTTTCGGACGCAGCGAGCGGTCTCTCGCGCGTCCCTCTATGCCCTCGGTACGTTCCTCCTCCCGAAACCGCAGATTGCCCATTCCGGATAGCCCGAACACTTCCGCGCGTGACGCGGCGGGCGTATTCGTCTTCCATGAGCTGGTCGTAGTCACTAACGCCCCACTTCACAGCCAACCCGAGGTCGGTCACGGCATGAAGTGGCACGCTAGGATGCGGCCGGACGATGGTCTCCTCGTCCGGAGGAGGAAGGTGAAACGCACCTGGGAGCTCTCCCATGGCCTCGAGCTCCGAGGCCACGGTGAACCTCACTTCTTCGAGGTTCTGGGGAGCGGCGGCCGCCTCCGTCGAGGTCCGCTCACTGCCCCGGTTCTTGCGAACGTTCTTGCTGCTTGTCGACATTGAGATTGATGAGAGAAACTGACGACGTCCGGGTGATCAAGCCGAAGCGTCAGCTATAGATACGCGAGAAAAAGACTACTCAAAAAATGTGAGAAAACCGGTGCTTGACGAAGGAGCTTGACGATTGTCGAGGTCGAGGTCGAGCGGCCGGTAAACACGAGAGTCTTCAAGACACGAGCGATGAGTAGGAACGGTCGTCGTATCAAGAGAACTGGGGCCTAGGCGCCCCCAAACTACTGGTCTTATATACATGTCTAGAATAGCGTGCGTCATCGAGTATAGAAGACCAGAGAACGTCATGGAATGTAGAGTAAACAAAGAAACAATGAGACAAGGGAATACAAAGAACCAAAGGGATGAAAGAAACAATGAGATGAAAGAGACAATGAGATGAAAGGAAGGCTACGTCATCTCGAGCCTCGAGGCTATGAGATGCGTGCCTGGGAGGTGAGTCCGAGAATGGCTATCGTGACGCCGGCATCCTTACAAGGCGTCCCATGAAGGCAGAAGCACACCAACCGCGAGAACATCAGACTTCGAGTCTTTAGCTTTCGTAGTGTCCAGCATGGAATCAGCGGTGCGTCTCGTGCCCCCTATGAGAGGGATAGAATCCTCCCGGCTCTTCACCTGCTCCCCAGCACGGGTTAGCACAGACTTCGAGTCTTCAATTTTTGCGGAATCTTCCATGGGATCAGGGGTGTATCTCGAGTCCCACAGAGGAAGGATTCCATCCTCCTGGCTCTTAGGCTCCTGCAAGACGGCGCAAGTCAAGTAGTACGCAGTGTGCCACACATTGGTCGGGCGACGTACCGGCTTGACTCGGATGGTAGTACGATCTCGGTGCTTTGGCTTGCGATCTGCAACCTCGTCTTGATCTTCCACTTTGGTGATCGAGCTCGGAAGTATCATAATGAGATCCAAGGCGTTCCGAATTGAACGTTGAAGGCGAGTACCAGGAACCAGGACGCGTGGTCGCCGCGTCGGCTAGAAAGTGGAGCCTGGTAAGGGCGGGCCGACTCCCTAATATGGCGAATATCTCGTGACCGTGGACGCAAACTCCTTCAGCAAGCGCGATGCAAGTCTCGTCTTTACCAGAACTACCTAGCTGGCTAGCTTCAAAGGCACTCTACAAAGCGGACATAATGTATGGAGTTAGAGTACGTATCGCAAGAGGCTAACAGTGTTGTCGAAAGGGCTTCATGACCGTTCGTGCCCCACCACGAGCCTTCCTGTTGGTTTGCGAGAGGACTCCGCCGTATCTGACTGGATGGACGAGCCCATCGGGCGTGCACTCAACGGAGCGTACAATGTTTGAGCAGCACAACTGCAGTGCACATAGGAAACCAAAACACAAGGCTACGAAGTCCGTACTCGTTTCACCCTCTTGCGTGTTGACCGTCTCTCAGGTAACTGCACCGAGCCGGCAGGAATCATTTTCACGCCCTCGTAACGGTCACCATTGCCCTCTAGAGCCCCCGGCTCTTCAGCACGTCCATCTGCATGTTCGCCGTCCGATTGTACCTCAGCGGGCTTCCTCTTGGCTGAGCCCATACCCTTGCCGGTCTTAGGCTTCTGCACCCTTCCGGGAGCTGCGCCCTGCTTCTTCTTAGTAGGTGCGGGAGGGTTCCAAAGGTGTAGGTTTCGTCCGAGCAAACGAATGAACTCCGCGTCGTAACCGACGCAGGTCATCGTGTATACGCCCATTTCCTCGAGTGCAGTCAGTATCGTCCGCGCAGATTGTGCATATGAGGCAGAGCTTACTTCTTCACCACGATCAAATGCGCCGTTGATGTCTTCCTCTGTAATCGAGGCTTGGATCTCCTTCATGTTCGGCTCCGCCGCTTCGTAGTCTTCTTCGGTGACTTTGTAGTTCGAGCCTCTCTGCTTGCGCAGCCATACCCGAACACATACGGAGGTACCCGAGTACTTGATGTACCCTTGAGCCCAAGTACGGCGGACCTAGGACTGGTCAATAAAAGTCAATGGGATAAACACGACGGGACGTCTTACCACCTCGGATTGCTGCTTCCACGACTCCGCTGTGAGCGACTTCCCAGGCCGAAACATGTACTGGCCCATATACACCCACTTGCCCGACCGAACCCGGACGAACGTGCGCAGAACGTCCTTCATGTCGTCGACTGCGTGGCGCGTCCCCTCAAAAAAGAGACCTGAGACCCCTGGGCGCGTCGGGGCGTGCGGGTTCCACTCGAGTGTCAAAAAGGCCCAGCCCCGGAGGCCATGCCATTCGACAAGGTCTGGATTCAGTCGAGGAAAGGTAGCCTGGAGGTTTCCGCCGTAGAGATTAGAAATGTAGGCGCGAGGGAAGGGGCATTCTGCGACGTCTGGCGGTACTGGGATTGGGAACCGATGGTTGATCCCTTCCCATGTCAGGGCGTCCAGTACGTATTCGTCGCTCAGCATGAGCTCTTCCTTCACTTTAACGTCCGGCTTGAAAACATCTACAATCAGGACGCGATCGACTCCGTATTCAGGTTTAATACTGACATTTCGCAGCTCCCGGATGGCCTGAGCGACCTCCGCAGGGCCGGGGGTATGCCTCTCGGGTTCAGCGTTCCGACGAATTGAACCTCCGGAAGGCTTTACTGTAGCCCTGGGCTGTTCGTCAACCTGAGTAGCCTCGCGACTTGATCCTCCTGTGTCCGCTGGCATCTGCTGCTCCATATGTGACCGGGACCGGGCTTGAAGAGACTTGCTGCGCAGTACGTCGCTCCATCGCGGCAGCACGACCTCGATCATCGGAAGTGCTTTCCCGTCCCTCACGACCACATGGGGGACAGCGGACTGCGATATTGTGGCTGTCGACTCCGTTTTCTGAGAATATCTTCATGAGTAAGTC
>MARA01000070.1:112500-115444 GCA_001792895.1 Lentinus brumalis | reverse complement strand
GTAGCCGTTTCTCAGGCTCCCTCTCCGGAATCGAACCCTTATTCCCCGTTACCCGTTGAAACCATGGTAGGCCTCTATCCTACCATCGAAAGTTGATAGGGCAGATATTTGAATGAAGCATCGCCGGCACAAGGCCATGCGATTCGAGAAGTTATTATGAATCACCAATGGAGCGGCGAACCGCGTTGGTTTTTTATCTAATAAATACACCCCTTCCGGAAGTCGGGGCTTGATTGCATGTATTAGCTCTAGAATTACCACAGTTATCCATGTAGCAAGGTACCATCAAATAAACTATAACTGATTTAATGAGCCATTCGCAGTTTCACAGTACAAACTTGTTTATACTTAGACATGCATGGCTTAATCTTTGAGACAAGCATATGACTACTGGCAGGATCAACCAGGTAACTACTATGCCAACCGCGCGAACGCGGGGTGACCACCGTACTCGCGCCGGAGCGCTTTCCAGTGGCTGGTGTTCGTTACAAGGCTATTAGAATGCCTTTGAAGTTCCGACCGGACACGACAAGCAACCGCTTTCCGCGAGATGCGTACTAGCAGTCAGCAAGTCAGCCCAGGACTCCCTTGTTTCTCGATCTCACAGGTTTCAGACCAGCTCTCCTAGTCCGTCAAGGACTAAGATCACGGCCTTCGGTGAGGACTACCAGCAACCGGCAGCACCTCTAAGGTGCGCGCAGTCGCGGCGTATCCCCGAGTGGTTAGTTGCGAACAGGTTTAGCCATCGGCAATTAATCCACATCCTTCAACATCGCAGACACAAGTCGCATAAGGACTGTGTCAGACTTTGTTGAACTGAGAAACCGAACGCGTGCGTTCGATAACATCCCGACTATCCCATCCGCGAGCTAGTACATCCTGCGAGGCAGGCGCATCTATAGCTCGGTCCAAGGATTGCCAGCCTTCCCTCTTTAATGGAGGCTTACTGGTACCTACAAGGGCCTTTCGACCTCCATTACATGCCCACGAGAACCCTTCGGCCAGCTACTAGAGACACCGCGCTTCAGCCTCACGAAATTACTAAGCCGGTCCCCAACTTCACTACGCATGGTAGTTACTAAAGGACAGCCGTTCTCTTTCCCCAGCTTACTGGCATCCCACTTCGCCTGCTTACTTAGTTCCCCTGCCGTTCGGCCCTTACTCAGGCTTCAACCCGTTCTTCCGACCTCTCGCATCGCCAAAGGTACTAAGACCCAGTCCTCTCTTCAGGTGTACCGTGTTGCCGCATAAGACTCGCGCCCCCGTTAGCCCTACTCAGACTTAGTCAGTAAAGACCAAGCCCTTTCAGGGTTCCCGATTGCTTCAACGACTCAAATGCACAACCATTCGCCTTACTGAGACTGTAGCCCGTTCTGTTTGACCAGCCGGTTTACTAAGGGACACCCTTTCAGATCCTACTAGGGATCGAGTTACTCACGTACTAAGCCGCCGCGAATTACTGAGCTTGCGCCTTTCTGTTCGCCGCTGCTTTTCAGCTTTCCCTCATGTAGTAGGCAAGACCCTCTGGGTGGCTGTGCATTGACCCGCCGCGCGCGAGGCGAAAAGTGGTGTCCACTATATCGCGTTTTGGCAGGGGCCTCCCTTGCGCGATGATTTCGCGCCTGCGCACAAATCCGAGATTGCACTTTTGCCACTCCCTGCCCCCTGCACTCCTTCCGCAACTGTATGGGAGTGTTCAGACAGTCTACTAGCATCATTCTGAGGTGTTTGCGGCGTACTGAGGGCGCTTGAAAAGCGATAGTCCGGCCAACATGGTTTCTAGGTGACTTCAAATTTGGAGCACTGCACAGCTTGGCTCACTTGGCCTCCCCACTTCCTCTCTCTGTCTGCACACCATCTAGCATGCTCCTGCATGTCAGTATGAGCTCTCAGCTTCGCATATCATGTCATTCTAGGTCTACAATAATATTGTGCTTCCAGTATGGCCTGCTGACTGGCCAGAGCATACAAGTGCAAACCATGCCTGCAACTCAAGACACATTCTGATGGTCACTTCAGGTCGTCTCAGGCATGCTTATGACTTTCTATAGCCCTTCTGGGTGTCAGACATGCAGTCAGGTATGAGGGAAATGAATGTATTCAACTGTCTACAACAGGCTTGAGTGCGGTTACTTACATGGTCAGTATGCGGTAAGTAAGCGATTCAAAGGAGCTAAGCACGCTCTTCTAACGCGGTAAGAACATGACAGAATGGCTGCTGAAGTCCGAACTGAAGGGATAAGCCCGGAATACTAGTGGAGGTAAGCTCGCGCTACTAGTCCGGTAAGCTCGCGCTGCTAGTCCGGTAAGCTCGCGCTGCTAGTCCGGTAAGCTCGCGCTGCTAGTCCGGTAAGCTCGCGGGATTGATAGTCCGGGGTAAGCAATCCAGTACTAGTACGCACTTCTAGCGCGGTAAGCACACGACCTAATGGCTGTATAAGGGTAAGCTCGCGGTACTAGTCCGAGTAAGCTCGCGGTACTGGTCCGGTAAGCAACGCGGTAAGTAAACGGTCAAAGCGCGGTCTCTATTCGACTTTCAGCCGGACAACACTACTCTAGGGTTAGATACTGACTACTTACTGAGACTTACTGGCCGCCTACTTCACCGGCAGCGACCTGCCCTAAACTCGATACTACGATACAAACAACTACTTACTTACTTGACCCCAGCCTGCCCTAAAGTGCTGAAATACGGCACATTAGAACAGTGCTCTAACCTCGCTACAAGCGGTCCAGTGAACCCGCTTGAACGCGTTGAAGCACCGTTACAAAGTTCGGTTTATATGCCAGAACCCTCACTAAGGATGGGGTTACTATTGGTCCGGGTGCGGGTTGAAGCACACGGCAGTCCGTCAGTTCTCGTTCAATAGGCCCGGCAAAGGCATCGATTCAAAGCTCTAGCATGACTCTACAAGTTCTGATAGGTTTCTTCTATCGCGCATCA
>MARA01000070.1:0-102500 GCA_001792895.1 Lentinus brumalis | reverse complement strand
GGACTTGCCAGGTGCAACCGGATCTGTTTGCTCGATAACAAGCTGTGCACTTCCAAGTTGCCTTGAATAACGATGCTTGCACACAGTCCCTCCCCCTATCATTGCACCATTTGCAATTGGTGCCCCAAGTCCTGCTCAATGTGTCCTTGTAGTTTTCCAGCAGCCAGTCTACATCCAGTTTCTTTGGCAACCGGAGATAAAACACATGTGGCTTGTGCAAGAAAGGGCCCATTCCTGCTACTGCAGGTTGGCAGAGAGTGAGATCCATTTGTGTGGCAATCTGCAGGGCATCCTTGATGAGTGAATCATTGTGTAGCCCCATGAAAATTGTTCTCCACGGCTGTCACATTCAAGTAACTGCTCACCACATTGCCCTCCTCCTTCACTTCTACGGATTCTGCACAGGCACTTGAATGGCCTCAGCCATTGTTGCAAGCTGTTCTTGATGCATTGCACCCTGATCACCATGCAAGTCCTTGGTCTTCTCAGCAATCAAGCTGTGCAATGCTTGTGCCTTGAGTGTCAGTATTTGATCTTTGGTCTTGATTGAGGACATTGCAGTGGTAGGTTTAGAACATGACATTGAGCTGAGGAGTCAGTGGTACTGTACCATCTCAATCTGTTCGACCAAGCATGTGACCTGTGAGAGGCCGATTTCAGTTCGACCATCTGACCAACTGGCCAGAAGACTGTGACATCTGGTCTGATTTTGACCGAAGTTGGGCGCGCGGCAGCACACCCCCGCTGAATGCAGTAAGCGCCCGGACCAGATATTCGTCCATCCTTCTGGTGATGTGTGACAGGAGGCCAAAATTTGACCATTTTGGGCCCCTGTTACACGTGACTGGTCGAACAGATCGAAATGGTACAGTAGTAGACAAAGCCCAACCATGTCCTGTAAAAGAGATGAATGATGTGACCCTCATTGCACAGGGATTTGTACCCATAAGATGACAACCCTCTCCCACAAGAGTGATATTAACCTGAAACATGGACAACATTGTCCTGTATTACAGTGTACACAGTAGCAATGGTCATGTCACTCTTCACCCTTGGAGAAGTCCTTGCAGAGGCAGTCTTCAGGCTTCCCAGTATAGGAGATTGTGGCCTCTTGGGGCTCGTGAGGCCTCTTGAGGTGCTGGAAGGGTAGCGGCCAAGCCTGGGTTCAGGAATTTAGACGTTGGCGATGGGCGAGGGGTGCAGCTGGAGACAGCGTGAGTGTGTTGTCTCCATCTCACCTCTGCCCTGTCGGCCTTCTCCAGTCTCTTCTCCTTGGACCTAGTGGTGCACAGGCCAGATCACCACCATGGGTTTCCACACTGCAGGCAGCAGCAGGCAGGTCAGCCAGGTTATGCTGGTGGTTGTTATGCGGTTGCATAATGCAGCTGCTATGGCAGGGTCAAAATATGGGAATGCATTACCATACCCCTGTGAAATCCAACAGGTGTGAATGCACATGCCATACTTGGTTCCGGTAGGTCCCAGTCACCCTTGATCCAGGCCATGATGTAATTAGGAGGTCAAACCTTGAGGGCCAAGTGGGACTGGAGGGCGGGAGCAAGGGGACTCAAACTCACGACCTTGCTGCAAGCCAAACCCGCCCACAAAAGGGTCTGGTTGACCGTTACACCAGCATACCCCCAGCAGTATCCTCATTTTGTAAGCTTCTTCACCTCTAGCTATGGTGGCCTTGGAAACTGGAGATGAGCGCATGTTACGGGCAATCCAGCTACAAGCAGAGACAACCAATCTCCCCGGGTTGGCTGAACAAGTAACTGCAGTTTTCCAATGCAGCAAATGAATCCTACAGGCACCAAGTGAGCTGATTGTCTTGCCTGTGAGGAACATTCTTTGCCAGCTCCAGGTTGTTGAAGCTGACTCATCTGCACAGTCTCTCAGATGCAGGCTGACATGGGCAGTTTTGGTGGGAAGCACATTGATAACAAGGACTGTCCAGCTGCCATCACATGAATGATCTGCTACAGCAATCTGTACTGTTCCAACCATCCAGGTTACTTTATGATGAGTGATCTCGGGGTTGCAATTGGTATGCTCTTGGCTCCCTTGTTTGTGCCAACATCTGCTCACTGTCACACTAGAATTGTGACTGCTCATAGTAGTATCCTTTTGCAGACTACATTTTCACAGTGGGTTTCCACCCACCGTGTACCCAGGGAGAAGGCCGAAGAACTGGTGGTACAGATTTGTGGTAGTTTGCTATCCTCCCTGCACAATGATGGAGAGCCCAGCCATTCTCAGTTTTGCATCACTACCTGGATGCAAGTTTCTCTATATTCCTCTGGAATTCATAGATCTGCAGTAAGTATCTTGTCTGACAGCGGTGTTTTGTGCTCAGTATGCTTCACATATTCAGCTTTGATAACAAATCTATCATGTCGAATATTGCGAGTTGGCTGACATCTGGGTGGTACTTGACATCACCTTCAGCCTTCCTTGAGTATTATCACTGGGTAATGTGCCAACTCAAACACCATCTTGCATGGCAGGTACCTTAAAAGGCAATGATGCGGATCAACTTCAAAAAGCTGGCCGAATGCTTCACACTTAACAACAAGTCCAGCACCACTATCAAGCCTTCATTTTGGGAGCTGCACCCAGCCAGGCTCAAAGCTTCGCTCTTCCAAGTTTGGTTGTACGAGTACACGGAGGAGACCACAGCAATATGGGATGTGAACTGCAGCTGGTATATCCCTCATGTTGTACATCTGCGACTCAAGAAACAAGATTTGCACAGTGTTCTGCAGTCACGCAACTCTTGCTGATTGTTATAAACATGACCAGCCTCCAACAATCATGAGGGTGGTGATAGTCATAAGCATAAGCAATCTGCTGCTGGACCAAACAGTCATCCAAAGGCCAAGAAATCAAAAAACTGATACCCAACCCAATGGAAATGGCGAGAGCATACCAGGTATGCATCGCACACTGATGTAACAGCGCAGATTATCAACTAACCTCCCTCCCTGTAGGAGGTACAAAGTGGAAGCACATGGAGGATGACAACCAACATGATACAGATGAGATGATGAGTCCAATGGTGAGTGCTTCCCATTGGTGGCATGGTATATGTCCAACACATATCCATGCAGGACAGAAGCATGCTCAACATGAGCGCGATGCTCCTATTGTATTTGGCAATCTTGCAAGCTGTGAGTATGTTACTGCTGTCATTGTTTGCATATCTAAGCATGGCTCCAAGGACTCAACTCTGCATCCAACTTCTGCTTTGACCCTCTGCCTTATTTTCTGCAACTGTTGTAATGACTGCATTACCATTGCATTTTGATGATGCACCTATGGTTATTGCAGTCGAAGATGAAGCAGTGAGCTCCAAGCACAACATCCTTGAATGCGGAACACCCAAAGACACACTGGATGATGTGGATGCAACTGCTGAGGCTTGGAAAGAGCTCAGAGGTTGTCAAGACCCGACGGCGGAGTTTGAGTGCAACATTCTTGAGTGTGGGTGGCCCGAGAATGTGCTGGATGATGCGGACATGACTGCTGAGGGTCAGGATGGGTGTGGACAGCATCAAGACGGGGCAGAACATGTTCAACGCTGTCAAATCACTTCTAATTATTAAAGTGAGGATGGTGACCCTGTTTCAGGTCTCCCTTCTGCAAAGATGCACAGTGCTGCATTGGAAACCTTCAATGCTGACCATCTTCAGAAACCTCTTGCCACATATACATCACTCGATGATTTTCTCTTGTGAAATGTGCTTGTAGATGTTATGCATGCCAACCTGTGTAATTTTATGGATGCATTCAGGTTGAACCCCATGGGCTCCGTGTTCCATAGCATCGTGTCCCGCATATGGACATCTCATCAAGCGCTATGCACCACCTCAGATATGTTGGCTCTTCGGCAGAACCTTCATTGCCATCATCTCATGCTGTGCAGTGCAGCCACCCTTGGCTTGACCAGAAGTGCTCAGTGCAATGCAAGGATGCCATTGTGCAACTCTGGGAGGATCCAACCCAATAGCAACATTCAGAAGACTGGCTTGAACACCTCTGCCATAATGTATACCACAGCATTCAGCTTCACTTACCAACTGACCTGGATAGCAGAAACTACTTCAACCATCTCCAGGGCAAACACGCACAGGGCCATATTGAGCAACCTGGCACTCTCGAAGACATATTTTAGCAGATGCCTGACCAGGTCCTATCACTCATCTGTCTCTGGTTGGAATTCCCAGGCAATGTTGAAGAGGTCCATGCCCACTTTGTCATGTACATTGTTGGAATGTTTGGTAACTCAGATGTGCTTGCTTTGCCCTGGAATGTCAAGAGTTGGCAGATCAGGGTTTCCATGTTGGACAACTTTGCATTTGCCATCCAGCTTCATCCCCTCTCCCAATCCAACTTGCCAGAGGCCTATCTGATGGTGCACATATCCACTGCTATCAAGTGGTGTGTGCCTTGGCTGGATGGAGACCTTCATCCGCAGTCTACTCACTTGCAGTACTGTGCCTGCAGAGCACTCCTCTAATGTTTCAACCAAGCTGGTGCAGAACACAGTCAGGCAGGCCAATGCACCTACCTTGGTTCTTGGTGTCTTGGCCTGTACTGAGGATGATAGCTGATGCCGAGGTGCCGCAGGCACATTGCGCATCAGGATCACTGCTTACAAGCTTAGAACCGCTTGCGTACAGGCGCATACTCCTCTACTTCCTTTGGCATGGCCTTCCAATTTGCAGTCCAACACAGGGGATAGCTCACATCCTGGCCTACTTGTGCTCTTGGGCTTTCTTAATAAGCTGCTTCCTATAGCTCACAGAGAGCTCATACAGTTGCCAAATAGAGTCCAACAAACTGTCATGGAGTGCAGCAACCATTTCAAGCCCTTCAAAATCTCGTGACCTGCCGCATCCATGTAACCTCTCCTCAAGGTCCATTCCACCCAACAACATTGACCAACCAGGGGCCTTCCCAAGTTGTGTCATGACCCAGGCACTCCTCTTTGACTCAGAGGTTCTTCGTTACCAGACATATGGCTACTTCCCCAACAAGACCACCTGGAACGACTTTGTTGCCACTCAGAAATATGACAAGGGCAACAAGGACTCCATCAAGTATTTCTTTGAAATGTCATGCTACCGCAAGCCACAGAATCAGTGCATCACTGATGGCATGAAGTTCATAGAGGAACAGTACTTTGCCCATGAGCCGCTCTACAAGGCCCTGTTGGACAAGTATGGCAACAAGCAGGTGCCGTTCATGGTATTCTGCTGCTGGACGGATGGCAAAACAGACGGGTTTACCTTCAAGGGCAGGCCGTGCAGCAGTAGTGTTCAACCATGTTGACAACTTCCTTTCAGCAAAGATTAGTGTGGTTGACCAGCACCTCATTCAGTGCGATGAGATCATGGTTGAGCACCTTCTGTGTAAGTTTGCATGGACTAAGACTATTCAAAGCAATGATACAGGCAAGGGCAAGATGAGGGCTTCATAGTAATGCATACAATCCGGACTGCCATGCATATGTACAGAACAAAATGTCGAAGTTATGTTTGTCAGCACCAAGATATTGCCACTCTGCCGGCATTCACACTGACATAGCCCTCTCCTGTGGGGGCTGCTGCTGACCATCAATGCACAAACACTTTGTCTGCTCTTGCAGAGGGTTGTCCTCATTGCTGGGCTCAGTGGGATCACTGCCATATCCTGTCTTCCATTTGACCTTCTTCAGAGGTGAAATGTGTTTCTTCTGACTGAAGTTCCAGATTGCAATAGTATTGTAGTCCTGACAAACTCTGGTAAGCTTTGCATTTGAGAGCAAGGTATTATTGGAAAAGCATGCTTACCTTCTCCACAGCACAGTTAAGCAAACAAACAGAGCGCAATGTTGGCAAAAGCATGTATTCTGTTCGCCCAGTCTTGACAGCTATAAAATCAATCTAAACCTCCGCCATGTTTGAGATGGAAACGGCGTCAGGTTTGATACAAACAAAATGTTTGCTGTGAAATGTAAGCCTTACTACCCTAACCCTGCAATAATATAAGGAGCTTACTTTACATCTTGTCGCTGCCAATACTCTACAACATTGTCTTCAGTATGCATCTCTGTGTGTAGGAGAGGACACAGTATGTTGAATGGGTCAACAATGTCAGCCAGGTCAGCAGGGGACTCCCAGATGGCATCCTTGGCAGAGCTCAGATAGTGATTTGCAAATGTGAGCATCACATTTGCACTGTTCTAACCAGTGGTCCACTCCCAGAGGTGACTTTCAGTATGAGCAACATGGCAGTTAAGGTACTGGTAGATACTGCCTAGTCCCAGACTGTGCAGTCAAAATCCTACCAACATTATGGACTGCTTCATGTCCATGAGCCAGGCATGGTTACAGGAGATGCTGGGGTATGTTCACATTGACTGTACCTTTCCAAGCAGACAAGATGTACTCACTGATTGTTCCGGATAGGTGGAAGACGTGCATTCTGCAGAAATCCCTGGACACGGAGCATAACCACCTCCACCTCTTCACTTGACTTCTTAGGATATCCAAGCAGTAACATTCTTTCATAGTTATGCTCACAGACCTCTGCAAAGTCAGATGGGTCCATGGTCTGTGGGAGCCAGGGCTGTAAGCATGTATATATCTAAATGTTAGAAGCAATGGTATTGACATCATTAATGGTACTGAGCTGAATACAGGGCCCATCCTTGGCATTCTTCTGGTGCTCCATATAATTCACCAGTAACTCACCTAGTATGGGCATCCCATTGAGTATGTCAGAAGATGCAGAGGCTAACAGAGGCTAACAAACGAGGATGCACAATACTCGGTCTGATTTGCTTTCGACTGGGTCAACAAAGCCATGTTCTGGGAGTAGAATGTGACAGAACGCAAGGGCGAGGACACTTAGGAAGGACAGATTTAAATGGGGGGTTCAACCACCTATGCCTCCCACGATCCCGGTCTAAGTAGAGCTATCGAACCCACCATCCCGATGGTTCTATTTGGAGCCTCCACATGCTATCCCCGCACACTTCAAGATTAATGTGAACAATTCCGTTATCTATGGGTGGTAAGATCAGTCCGTTCTAGTCCATCTGTTCCTATGTCGCCCCTCATGTTCCCCCTGCCTCTTTCGGGTGCGTAGGTGTCTTCCCACATGATGGCACTGTTGCCGCCTCGATTAGGCAAGGCCCCGCCCTCCCCCTGCCTCTTTCAGATGCAAGGCGTCTTCTCGCATGACGGCGCTGTTGCCGCCTCCATTAGGCAAGCCCCGCCTCCTTCCCTTTCTGTCTTCTGTCCATTCCTGATGTTCCCATATGTTTTAGATCACATTTTCGAATCTCCAGCGCTCCTCCCCAGTGTCGTGCCGCCCACTGCCCGGTGGCGCTCCCTCCTGCCGTGCCCGATGGTGCTCTCCTGCTCGCTGTCTCCCCGCCCGATGGTGCTGTTGTGCCCGCGCCTGCCCGCCCATGTTGCTGCCACTCTACCCACCGCCTTCCCATCATACGGCGCGATCTCCTCAACGCCTTGGCAGTTCGGCACCATCTGGCCACCTGCCGCCGCGGCGATACAGTTGAACGCGTGCCCGACGCTGGCCGGCCGGCGGGGCACTGTGAGCAGCGGGAACATTGAGAAGGACATTGTGTCAACGTGGCGCAAACGCGCACAGGGAAGCATTCTGGTTGTCAGGCACGGAGCAAAGCTCCGAAGTCCCGGCGTTCCACCACAGTCCCTGCGTCTCCGTCGTAGCTGTTCACAGTGCAGCTGGCATGCTGCTGCTGTGAGAGTCAGACACACGCTGTTGGTAGTGAGGGAGTAAGTGCAATGATGCGGGAGCAGGCGAGGGAGGAACATGGTCAAACACACTGGAGCTTAGGTATGTTCTCGTTCCGAGTTGTTCAGCTACGATTACTTACCACTTTGGGGTCGCACAGAACCTTCATTAGCCTCGTGGCGTCACAGCATGATATTGAGCTCAGCAGGCCCACCCGCCCGTGCAGTCCACCGGTGAGGGCGAGACGTTGTAGTAGTGTTCAGTAGATAAGTACGTAGCAGTGACTGGAAGACACATGCCCGTGTGTTGGCTATGTTATCGTGTGTGCGCAGATCCCATCAGATTGAGGCACGCGTCCTCGATCAGCCCTCAATCGGGCATGCATCGGGCACCGCCAAACCTGCCCTTGACCTTCCATGTCACTGCGCAAGACAAGTCCACCATGCAAGTATTATGGGGCGCGCAACATACGTTTTGATGACATTCAGGACACACAGCAGCACGCAAGGGTTGTGCCTAGACAACACCAAGAAGATATACATGCCACCTTCACAACAAATCACTACTCGTCATCACACAACTCCTCCGCAGCTGCGACGCGGCAACACTTGCGACGAGGACCACGGACCTCCTCCTCCTCCTTGTGCTCCTCCTCCTCGACCTCCTCGACCTCCTCCTCATTGACGTCGCGTGCAGGCTTCTTGCGAGGGCGGTACGGTCCGCGGTGTTTCCCTTTGTTGTGCCTCTCCTTCCGCGCCAGGACGGTGCCTTCAGCAGTCTTGGACTCAAGCACTCGACAACACTTGGCCAGTTCCTTTGTGTCGAGGCGGCGAAAGTAGCAAGCTCCGTTGTTGATGGCGTCGAGCAGGGTCTTCAGTGGTTCGAGCGTAGCGGGGAGGCTTGATGGACATGCGAAGACGTCGTGAGTCCAACCAATCAGTTCGATGCCGTAGTGGCAGACAATCTCCTTGTCGTAAGATTTGTACTGCATGACTGCTTTGTTATTACCCGTAATCTTGACTGCGGTGCAGATAAGTATGATCTGATTGTTCGCAACGCGTTGTCAGCGACGTACCGAGCATCCCGTTAACCTTGTCTCTGATCTCGCCCTTCAACCAGTCAGCACGAGCCTTGCCGTTGCGCAAGAACACTGTCAATAGAACACAATCAGCAGGAGACAATGTAAGTATGAGACATCGAGCAAGGCTTACCCATAAGGTCACATCCCGCGATCGAGAACACCTTGCCCATCGCGCCGATCTTCTCCACATCCCACCTCTTGATCGTACCCATGAGGTACCGGTTGAGCTGTGGCAATGTGAAGTACCACCGCGGCCACAGTCAAATCTCAGAGTTGTTCTTGAAGATACAGTAGAAGCCCTCGACGCCGGCACGACACTTGAGTCCAACAAGCTACCCAGCGGTGAGTCGCGGTTCTCGAAGCCAGCAGACAAGGAGGATACTCACCATGTCTTCTATCTTGGCGCAGACAGTATTGACGTCCTGCGCGCAACCTCGAGGGTTCACATGCAGGCCCATGGAATGTGAATCATGCACGTCCTTGAAGCCATCAATGAGCTCCCGCTTCTCAGCCGTGGTGAGCTGATAGTATTCCTCAGTGTGCTCGCGCTTGAGGTCGATAAGGTTGACCGCCTCTCCTGGGTCGGCATCTCGTCGTAGGTGAGTCTCTGGAGAGCTGGCAAGGACACCTTTACTCACTTTTGTTGGCTTCCTTCGCTAGGTTATGGGCCCAAGCATTATACGCAGATGGCTCCCTCCCCTTCTGCATCGAAGCCCCGCCGGTGAACATCCTGCCCAGATAGAACTCCGGCTTGTTTCCGTAGCGTACAGACAAGGTGTTCGAATACTCGACGGCGTCCTCGAACCACTTTGACAGGTCTCGCTCAAGGTTCTCGGCCTTCTCCTTCGACCACGCGTGGCCTCGGGCGCGTTGTTGCCTGCTGATTGCAGCTGGTGGGCGACGTTGGGTGGGCAATATAGGCTTGGCAGCTACGACGGCTTGGGGGCCGTAGTTGACAGTGGTCGAAACATCCGCGGACATCCCGGGCAGAGGGAGGGGGACGGAGGGATGGAGAACGGTGCTCGGGGGGGTGCAGGGAGTAAAATAAGTTGTAGCGGTGGAGACGGCATCACATCTTGTTTAGTTATTGCTGCCTACAAAGCAAGTTGTATTGCTCCAGTCTTAGCGTTCTCTATGTTTTAGTGTTCTCACTCGCATGCTCACGCCACAGAATTACGACCACCAAGAACATTTTTTTGCGAGACACCAGCTCAGTACACAGCAGCGAGCCATACAACAGCGAGCCATACGACAGTGGTATCACACAGCAAGAAAGATACATGCGAGCAACGACATATAGCGAGACACAGATACAGCGACGGTGAAGGTCCTTGACGACACGAGGGCGTCACATTGCTACCCATGGTGGGCAGCGGCCATGTCATCCTTCATGGCGGCGACGCGCTCCTCAGCAAGCTCCAGAGAGCAGCCAAAGAAGTTCTGACGGATTCTCATGGTCCAATGCTGAACTGCGAACTCGTCCGCAACATCCTGCAGCATACCGTGCATCGCCTTAGGGAGGGAGTGCGCCACTATGACAGCGTCCGACGCAGGGCCAAAGATGAACCATGGGGTACGAAGCACGCGCTGGGGGCAAGCTGCAGGCTCATGGTGAGTGCCGTCGGGGGAGGTGCAACAGGCTGCGCAATGCGGGGGCACGTCGGTGTGCTGGGCGACGACGCCGACATTGACGATACCAAAGAGATAGAGGCGATGGACGATGTAGACGGGGGGCAAGGGGCCGGCGAACGCAATGATGACTGCCCGAAGGTGTCCGCAGTTGTGCTGCGAGCAGGTGTGCCCGCGCCACGGACGTCGTCAATGGTCCGGGCACGACCTGTCAATGCTATGTCAGAGAAGAGCACGCAGAGATTGTTGGCTGCAGTGTGCCTCAGAGCGATCACAACGGCCTATGTCGAGCTCTGTGAAGTCTAATATATTGACAAAAGCGAATCTACACACCTATGTCGAGCTCTGTGAAGTCTAAGGACCCCGGAGCTCGACGAGCGCACTGTCTACGGTGCGTATTACATAAGCTATACAGTTGTAACAGCCACAGCCAGAAAAGCGCCAAAGAAAATCAACAAAGAGCGAAAAGAAAAATGCATGAAAAGTGCGGAGGTCAAGAGTTCAATCCCGGGAAATGGAAAACATAAAGAAGCACCGATATATCGGAAAGGAAGAAAGGCAGCCGCTAGCGCGTCGGGGCGCTAGTAGGGTGCACTGCATGCGTCCTTGCGTGCAAGTATGGACTTGACGCCGTCACAGGAACCGGAGATAGAGCTCCGAGTTCAACAGAGATGAGGGAAGTCGACTTACCTCCGTTCAAGGCTGCACGCAGCCCGAGGATCTGGAACTCCTGAGTATTGTTCTGCTCCTCGAGCTCGACGATGCGGGTCTGCAGAGCGGTGACGATCTCCCGCAACTCGTTGACCTCGGCCTCCGACGGGCGCGACTTCAGGCGACCATCGGGCTTGTAGTGCGCCTCAGCGAAGACGCAGAGGTCCTCGGCGGTGTACGGGTCAAGCGACGAGTGCCACAACTTGATGTGAGGCTTGCCATCCGGGGAGACCATACGAATGATCTCCTTGGGCACATTCTCCCTACCCTTGCCCTTGTTGTTGACAGGCGTGTCCGGGGCACTTGGGGCGTGCTCTTCGCGACCTTGCGTGGCCGAGGCGGCCGGGGCCGCGGTAGGGACCGTCGTCGTCGCGGTAGAGACAGAAGGAGGGGCGGGCTGAGCAAGGTTATAGTTGGCAGCGATCAGTTGCTCGAGCTGCCCCGGCACGCGGCCATAGATGACATGGTGCGGGGTGGTAGACAGAGGAATGATGGGTAGGTCGGCACCGCGGTCGACGTACGGGTGGCCGGCAGCGTGTCCTCCCCAAGAGCCAACATCACTGGCCACATCCCAGCGCTCCATGGCCGGGACAGCGACCCTCTCGGCAAAGTACTGGACCATGTATGACAGGGCAATGCCGACGTCGGGGCACGACGTGAGGGGCCTGGGGAGATACACGTCCATCTTGGCTTCCTTGGGGACGGGAGGAGTGCCGGGGCAACGAGTGCCGGGGCAGTGGATGAAGAACGAGGCACCCCCGGAGGCTTGATCTAAGACGCAAATCTGCAGGGCGGTCAGCGAGTACTTCGAGGTATACAGGCACAAGCAATGTACATGATCAATGATCGCCTCGAGCTGAAGGTCTCGCAGGCCCTGACACCATTTGAGAGGCTGATGCTTGGCGTTAACCTCATGGTACAGAGGGTGGAATTGGTTCAACGCGAGGTCGTGGTTCCCGTGCTTGGCACCGGCGACGAGGAAGCCGAGCGCAGCTTCGCGAAGCTGCACCTCGGGAACACCTTTGAACTGAGGTAGATCGCGCAGGAGGGAGATGATAGAGTTGAGCCCGATGGATGAGTATCGACACATGTTGGGCGGGACAACGGCATTAAGGTCGCCCTGGGTAGCCATGGTGGTGGTGTGGGGGAGAGAGAGGCAGGCAGAGCGTGCAATTTTGCGGCCAGATATATAGCAGCGGCGTCGACGCACTTATGTAAGGGTACACGCAGGGCATTCCTGGCGTTGAAAGAGGCAGAGAACAACCCATCTTGGAGGACGTCCGAGAACAGTCGTGCAAGTACTCCTTGGAGCATCCGGGGTGACGTGAACCAGGAATGTGGTGGGTGCCTTTCAAGTGCCCTCGGACAACGCTAGGAGAGGGAGTATGAAGCATGAGACACCGCTCAGAGTGGGAGAAGAGAGTGAGATTGAGGCTTGACATGGTAGCGTTGAGTAGAGTGAAGAGGAAGTAGACGCACACGTGCAGTGGCTGCTGCGACTGCGCTTTCAGTATTACTGTAACACTTACCCTCCTGGTTAGCGACCTAAGTCAGTCAGCCTGCGCAACTGTCCTCTAGGCTCAGAGTCACTGCCAGTATATAGTGGCAGCCTCAGGTGGTGAAATGGCACAGGTCTGATGAGATTCGCGGGCGAGGGCGGGTACGAGCAACGTGCTTGTAACACTGCCGGCACCTAAGTACTTGCGGGCACTCCGGGTATAAACAACAACTTTGCCCTCGACGGATGATTGCCATACAGCAGTATCTCAACGTAGATGTACTTACCAAAAACAATGACTATATGGTCTGAGACGGCACCCGAGCGCAAGTTGGAGCCCGTGTATCTGATTCGTGTTGTATACTCTACTACCCTCCGGCAGACGGGTTTCTACGTCGGGCACTAAGTACCTTGTGGCTCCATCTCAAATCCCATGGTTGTGCACATGATATCCTTGAGAGGCGTCCTGGACAGACCGCCACAGGTATCTCCAAGAAATTGATATCCACATGTCGTGCCTTTGTCTCCGCGCCCTCGATCACCATCCATCGGCCCCAGATGTGCACGCTCTCGATGTCTCCTGGATCACGACACTGTATGCATAAACAGTCCTGCTATGAGCCTGCAATTGCCATGAACTCAGCGGCACCTAGGCGGGGCACTCGCCAGTCAGAGAGGGACGGGGCAGCGTGCGATGCTGAGTCCATACAGTGAATGATATCTGTATCACAGCGGTGACTTCCTAGGTAGCACAGATACTATCCTATGTCCCCCAAACGGTCCAAGAAGTCGACCAGGTGCCCTGCATCCTGCTTGTTCTCCACTCCAGGTAAACCCTCCTCCTGCAGCGCCGAAGAATCGTCATCTGCGTCCTCACCGTGGGTCGCACTCGCATCTGTTGCGCTCAGTGCTCGACAAGCCCATGACGGGAGCTCAGTGGTCGCTGATCCTCCAGCCTCACGTCCCACATGCTTACCAGCAGCCAACGTGCCTGTAAAACCCGGTAGCTGTGAGGCCTGGTACAAGCGAGCGGCGATGCGCGCACTGATATGGTCATCATACTCCCAACGTAGTTGTAGCTCATGCGCGAGCACGGGGTTGGGCTCTTGCAGTGAGGCGATGTCGTTCTTCATATCAGTGTGCCTATCGATGAGCGACGTGAACAGCCGCGGTATCTCCACGTTGAGGCATTCAATCTCCTCCTGAGCCCAGATAATGTTGAAGTGGAAACCCATCGCCTGCCGGTGAAGCCGCTGCGCCCACGGGAACTCACAGACGTCCCCGCGTGCATCACGAAGGACGTCAAACTCTGCCAGCGACGCCATCTCCATGACGTTGTTCCAGGACAGTGTCGGCCGCTGCGGTCTGGGTGCGGAAGCACTTTGGTTGTACTCTTCCAGAGCCTTGCGGATGGCCTCCGCGCGTGACTTCAGGGCCTTCCCGATCTTCTCTCGCATCTTATACCCTACATCTCCATCAGAGCAGCCCGCCCGTGAGATTGTGTGCTACGTACCTATGCCGCTCATTCCGAGCTTTGTGAGTTCAAACATGCGCTGGATGACGAGTCGCTCGAGGTGGTCGAGGGCGCGACGATACTTCCGGTAGCCTAGCTCGCGCACGCCGTCGGTGTACTCTGGGGAGCCAGGCAGCCATTGCTGGGCTAGCCCAAGATCTTCCTCCATGCGGAGTGCCTCTTCCTCAGCGAGCATGTAGCGTGCGAATGTCGTATGCGACCACGTACGTAGCCCTGTGATCTCAGCTTCTCGCCTCGAGGCTTCCTTCGTGTTGTTAGTGTTGATGAACGGGTCGATGGAGTTGGCCGCCTGGCGGGCTGCCTCAGCCTCGGTTCTGCACAGCACAGATGTCAGCATGATAGTAATCCGGTAACAAATACACATACCCAGCCTTCTCCAAACGTACGAGGGCGGCAATGTAGTCAATCTTTGCTGCGATCTCGGGTGGCTCGGTCTTGCATTTCGCGAGATACTCACGCTCCTCGCGCAGATAGCGCTCACAGTTGTCGTGCGTTATACCGAGGGTGCTGGCAAGGGTGTCGAACACCTCCGAGTCCAAGGCGATGATGCCCAGAGCTTGCTTGTAGTTATCGTAGATGAAGTTCCCTGGGCGAGCGTCAGTGTCGGCAACCTGCCCATGCGCGCTTAGCTTACCTGATTCAGCGTGCTTCTGATGACTCCAGAACGTGGCAAATTGCTCGATGGCTTGATGGCGGTGGAACGGCGTGGCGAGACGGGTCCCCGGGGCGAGCAAATTGGATTCTGAGAACAATCACTCGCATCCTTCGAAATCCTCCTTGCCTGCGCCAGAGAAGTAAAGGGGTAAGAACCGTACTTGACACCCGCGGTTGTGGCTATGCCCGTGAAATGCCGGGAAGATGTACTTTAGCCCCTTCTCTTTGGCGCACATACCCAAGCAGCTGTTCTCGAGCATCTTCGAGAATTCGCACCTGATGTCATACCCCACAAGCACGTCCGGCCCGTACACCTCCAGCAGCTTGTTGATGATGGCAAGGGGGTACTTCATCCTGTGCCCATGTACAATAGTCAGTCTTACGGCATCATATAGTAAGCACGGTACTTACAACTCCCCACTGCGTATCATGTCGCACATTATGAGAATGTGGCCGTGGCGGCAGAGACACACAAACACTCCGCTGACAGCGAAGAGGGCAAACATCTTTTTGCGTGCCTCCGGCCCTGCAACGCGCCAGCGTTCTACGCACACTGACATGATGTCTTCAGGAGACATGCTATCATCAGTGGTGACGTCCTCCAGAGTGGCGTCACCGGCGCTGTCGGCATCGGCCAACGCCGCGGCTACGATCGCCGCGCCCACTGCTCGCTACCATACTGTCAGGACATACCGGGACACGCAGAGGGACTGCCACTCACCTTCGCCTTGCCAACCTCATCTTTGAACTGGTCGACTACCTCCAGAGGAATCCAGAAGTCAGTACGAGAAGCACGCAAGTCTGCAAGTGGTGTTCCTGCGCGGAACACGCTGTCAACGAGTTTCAACGACTGATTGCCGTCCATAGTCACCAACAGCGAGTGCTTGAGGCGGCGTTCACCCTCGAGGGTATACAGGCAGGGGGCGCAAGCGTTCTGCATGCGCCAGTCGGCGCTATCTTGCCGGAGAACGGTACGTACGTGTGAGTCAATACCATGGAGTATGCTCAAATAGACGTCGTAGATGTGACTGAATTGCTCGACGAAACCCTTTCAGTAAGGTATCTTCTCAAGTGGTCAGTATGTAGCACATCAGACGCAGCACAGGTGTGCGTACCTTGTGCAGGTGACACAGAGCGCGAACATGGGCCTGGATACTGAGACGCG
Organism: Lentinus brumalis; assembly: GCA_001792895.1. Taxonomy (NCBI): domain Eukaryota; kingdom Fungi; phylum Basidiomycota; class Agaricomycetes; order Polyporales; family Polyporaceae; genus Lentinus; species Lentinus brumalis. The sequence goes on along the minus strand of MARA01000070.1, from coordinate 86,464 downwards.
GACACGCCCAGTGGTACTGACGGTATGCCTCGAGGACCTGAAAAGAGACGGCAATGGAGGGGTGGACTGGGGCGGTTCCCAGATAACCTTGTAGCACCAGAACGACATTGGCAGCAGTCGACGTGGTTGGGCGCAGGAATGTGCGACGTGCCGTTTCTGTCCTGAGTTACAAAGTGGTTCGAGGCGTGCGTACATGGAAACACTCACCAAAGAAGTTGACCGCGAGGACATCAATCGCGAGTCCCTCAGGTTCGGCAGGGTCCGTGGGCTCAGACACAATGTGCGCCTGCCACGTAAGATATGCGGTGACCAGGTCGTCCAGTTGTAGCCCCCACTCCTTGTTGCGCCGCTCCGTACGATCGTTGAGGGTACGCGCGTCGTACCGTTTGCTGTGAAGTATTGGTAGCGGTAACATCGCGTAGTGAGAATGACTCACTTGTTCGCAGCGCTCCCTTTGAAGAGACTCCTACACAACTCATCCTCTCCACCAGCATGGCTCATAAACATCCCCTCTTCCCCTGGAGGGATGGTGCGCATGCCTGCCTCATACTCGTCATCATCGCCATCACCGCCCTCCATGTTCATCAGCTCATCTCTCTCTCCAAAGCTAAGTCCTACGGTGAAGTAGCATCATGAGGATACAACAACACGTTCAAATACTCACCCGAGATCTTATGAAGGTGGTCGCACTTGGCCTCCTTGCAACGCTTCCAGCTCTGAGACAGTTTCAAGTTCGTGGTTAGAGCTGAGCGGCCGAGACCTCGCAAAGTGCGGACATCGACGGACAAGGAGACCCAGGAGCCCGCATTCTTCTTGCCGGAGCTCATGCCATCCACGTGAAGCAAGAAGAGAGTAGTCGAGTAGGGTGTAGTGAGTGGTAAAGCAGACGCGAGATTGCAAGTACGCAGTGCTGGAGGCACGTGAACAAGTAAACGAAGTCAATATCTCACGCCCACACTCGCAAGATGCCGTCTGTGCTGCCCTGTGCTGCCTCACAGCGATGACATATCATACATTCCTCAACTTATTACATGCCCTCAGAGCCATTATCTCCACAACACCAACACTTATGCTGAGCTTCCCTGCGCTGTGCAAAGGCTCGCAAAACAGCTACATATTCACGGTCCACACCTTCGAAGCGCCTAGCGGATTTGCGATCCAGCCACGAGGGTGCATACAACGCTAGTATCATGTTACATGATACTAACCTTCCTTGCCCGGCAGTACTCATCTTCTCCTCTGTGGACGCAACACTCCCACTATTCTCACCGCTGGCGCTATCTTGCACAACACCATCAGCTCACTAGTCACACAGAGACTAGCAGACCATCGCCGATGGCGCACGACGCGGGGTGGGAGCATTGTCCGGAATGCCGGGACTTCGGAGCTTTGCTCGGTGCCTGACAACCAGAATGCTTCCCTGCGCGCATTTGCGCCACGCCGACACAATGTCCTTCTCAATGTTCTCGCTGCTCACAGTGCCCTGCCAGTCGCCGGCCAGCGTCGGGCACGCGTTCAACTGTATCGCCGCGGCGGCGGGTGGCCAGATGGTGCCGAACTGCCAAGGCGTCGAGGAGATCGCGCCGTATGATGGGAAGGTGGTGGGTAGAGTGGCGGCAACATGGGCGGGCAGGCGCAGGCACAACAGCACCATTGGGCGGGGAGACAGCGAGCAGGAGAGCGCCGTCGAGCAAGAGAGCGCCGTCGAGCAAGAGGGCGCCGTCGGGCACGGCAGGAGGGAGCGCCACCGGGCAGTGGGCGGCACCACACTGGGGAGGAGCGCTGGAGATTCGAAAATGTGATCTAAAACATACGGTGATGTGCGTGAAAGTTACTTCAATAGAATAGCTTTCACCTGAGGCTCTCGGATTGGACAGGGATCAGAGTTCACCTCAGTCGTTCGTGTAGTTATGATGTTCAACCTGCAAAGGTAGGTAGAGATAAGGTGAGTCAATGATGAATAGTTCCTCGATGGAACTGCGATTGGGCCTATCGGAGACCCCGTATGTATGCCTGACTACTTCTGATATCGGATCGTACTTGACTTCACTTGGAGGATCACTCGGGATGCCTCAGTTCATAGACGTGCGGGCGTGCTTAGGACTCATAGTGTTACGAACAGCCTCCCTGGTACTATTCATTTCCTTTCCCAGTCATCCTATTGTTCGATCACCATGATTCCCATGGTCCCTCTCACGCTATTGTCTTCATCCATGATGTCTCTCACGCTATTGTCTTCTGACACTATTGTTCCCTCATGTATATAAGACCACCAGCGCTACCTGGGGACCCTCAGTTTCGACCTCTTGTCCCCAGGTAAGCCAAGCTGTACTTCGCTCTGTAGATACCTCTCTCAATACATCTTGTCCCCAGCCCTGATCGTCGAGCATTGCTCCGCTCTCGCTGCACAAGTGCTCGTCGACGCCCCTGCTCGTCTCGTGAGTCTTTCCTGATCCCCCTCGACGATCAGTCGTAACATTAGGTCGAAACTTCAACACGAGCACTGGCGTACTCCCCCTTCCCCACCCTCCATCGGTTGATCGCCGGTTCTATAACCGCGCGCTCGGTGTTGAGCTGTATCTGTCGCTGTTGGTTCTACAACCTACGTGCGCGGTACTACCCCCTGGACCCCCACCGCTGTCCAGTAAGACTCTGAGGTCCACTGACAGGCGAAGGTCAGGTGAACTCGTGTTCTACCTGACGTCGACCTCTACACACTGGATCAGCCCCCACCGGATCAGCCCCGTCCCTCTTGTGCCCCCTACAACCACGCCTTTCATTCAAGTGCGGTAGAAGATCATCACTGGCGCGGCACTGATCAGCGGTGGTACATCTGTGATCAGCAACCTTGTCCAGAGCGACTACCTACCTGGGCGTCAGACGCGCAAGTCTGGACCGATCTCCATACCTACGTCTACCCCACACCGGAACAGGAGGAGCAGATCCGCCAGCGACTGACACAACCAGTTGCCACTACTACTGCTAGTGGGCGTCCCCTGCGTGAAGCAGTCCGCCTCTCATCCAGTAGACCGGGTACCCGCCCACCGAGCCGTCTCCCTAGCCGCACCAACACCCCTCCCACTGAGTCCCCACTCGGTGGATCCCGGATCCCTCTCCCCACTGCGCTCGTCCTTGCCAGCGAGCGTCTGCAACGTCGAGCATCAGGATCCTTCAGTCCAGTTGCCACCACCTCGGTACTGCCCCCTCAGTCCCAGCCGGAGGGACGACAACCTGACATCGTCCTCAACTCCCCGCCTCGGACTTCCCCACCACCTCTTCCTCCACGGAATCCTTCACGGACGACTACCCCTAGTGCTCCGTCACAAGGCTCCTCGCACCCCACCACACCACCACCCATCACCCCCACTCTCCCCACCATGACGGCTCCTTTTGACGTCACCAAGCTCCTGCCGGTTCTACTGCCTCGAGAGTACGATGGCAAGAATGCTCAGGAAGGCCTCACCTTCATCAGCAGCGCCACAGCCTATCACGGAGTTGCCACCAGGGCAGGAGTAGGCGCGAACCTGATCTGGATGGTCGTCTTGAACCGCCTCACAGGCGATGCTGCAAGCTGGGCCGGGCCGCATATCATCACGGCAGCCACAACTACTCCTTGGGCGGATGTTGCTGCATTCGAAGATGCGTTCAAGGCCCACTTCTGCGCCGTAGATGACAAGGAGGCAGCCACTGCTGAGCTGGTCAAGCTTTGCAAGGCTTCGCACAGGCTTGGCACGGTCAAGGAGTACACTGCTGAGTTCAATGCGGTGGCTGCTCGGACTGGGTTCTCCGATGACGACAAGCGCGAGCGCTATCGTGAAGGACTCCCCTATCGCATCAAGGACGAGTTCGCCACCACTGCTCACGACATCTCTACCCTTGTCAAGATGCAGACGGTTGCCTTGCAGATGGACCAGCACCTGGCACGACGGTCAGAGGAGCGACCTCGCACCGGGAAGTTCCCAAAACGCGGCGAGAAGGTAGCTGCGAATAAGGAACGTCCTCCTACCTCCGGTCCCACCGGTTGCTTCGTCTGCGGACGAAACGGTCACAGGGCCGCCCAATGCCCGGAGAGGAAAGGCGGTCAACGCGCCGCAGCCTCCTCATCATCCTCCACGACGTCGGATGAGGTGGTCGCCCTTCAGTTGCAGCTCAAGGCACTGGAGGAGCGCATTGCCACGCTGACGACGATGAAGGAGAAGGAGGGTTTTTGATTCGAGCTGCGCTAGATGCCGCGCGCGCACGCTCATGTACCAATAGTCGTTATGCTGTACTGGGATCGTCGTTTATTTATGAGCTCAATCATGATGGACAACACTTCCACATCCCAGTACGACTGAGCGGCAAGCGGCGAGAGAAGGATGTGGTGGCCATGGTTGACAGTGGGGCCACTACAAAGTTTTTGCATCGACGGTTTGTGGAGGAGAACCGTGTTGCTACGCGGAAGCTAGCATCCCCCATCCGTTTATACAACATCGACGGTACAGAGAACCGCAATGGCACGATTGCAGAGGTAGCCGTGCTAGGGATGACGATTGGGGACCACCAGGAGCAGGTGGTGTTTATGGTGACAGACGTAGGTGACGAGGATGTGATCATCGGCCTTGACTGGCTGCGCGAGCACAATCCGGAGATTAACTGGGAACGTGGCTCGCTGCGCCTATCCCGCTGCCCTTCAACATGCCATGCTAGTAAGAAGGCACCGGAACCTGCTGCAACTGTGACGCGTGATACGGAGGTCAGGCTCACGGCGCGTTCACGTTCAGATCGGGTCCGGAAGGCCAAGAAGATTGGCAGGGTGTGTGCAGCGGTGATGGTCGAAGAGGTGGAGGACATTAATGAGCCACCATTGCCGAATGAGGAGGAGTGGGATGGATCTGAGCAAACCCTTCTGGATGCCTGGATGGAGGGGCGCAGCCTACAAGGCGCTCCTCAACTCTTTGTCTCTGCGAGCCATACCTATTCCCAGGAGCTCGCGGAACAGGAGTACCAGAAACGGGGGCCAGCTCGTCCTATCGAACAACTGGTGCCGGAACACTACCATGAGTACCTTAGTGTGTTTCAAAGGAGGCGTCAGAACGGTTGCCCAACCATCGCCCCTATGATCATGCTATCGAGCTGGTTCCCGATGCCAAGATGTTCCACTCCAAGGTGTACCCTCTATCCCCGAACGAGCAAGTCGAGCTTGATAAGTTTCTTGAAGAGAACCTGGCCAAGGGTTACATTCGTGAGTCGAAGTCACCGATGTCCTCCCCCTTCTTCTTCGTCAAAAAGAAGGATGGCAGTCTTCGCCCTGTGCAGGACTATCGGAGGCTGAACGACATCACCATTAAGAACCGTTACCCGCTGCCGCTGGTTTCGGAACTGATGGATCGACTCAAGAAGGCCAAGTACTTCACGAAGCTCGACATTCGCTGGGGGTACAACAACGTTCGCATAAAGACAGGCGACGAGTGGAAAGCGGCCTTCGTGACCAACCGGGGACTCTATGAGCCCACAGTCATGTTCTTTGGTCTGGCCAACTCCCCCAGCACCTTCTCTGCATTCATGAACGACATCTTCAAGGACCTCATCGTTCTTGGCAAGGTCACCGTCTATCTCGACGACATCCTCATCTTTACGAATGACCTTGCTGAACATCGCACCCTTGTCCGAGAGGTCCTGAAGCGTCTGAAGGAGCATGACCTGTTCTGTAAACCAGAGAAGTGCGAATTCGAGCAGACCAAAGTGGAGTACCTCGGGATGTTCGTGTCCGAGAACCAGGTCGAGATGGACCCGGTGAAGGTCAAGGGCATCGCAGACTGGCCAGTTCCCCGCAATGTGTCAGACATCAGGAAGTTTCGCGGCTTTGCGAACTTCTATCGTCGCTTCATCCGGAACTTCAGCGCCATCTGCAAGCCTCTAGACAGGCTGACCGGCAATGTCCCTTGGCAATGGGGAGAGGAGGAGCAGCGGGCATTTGAGGAGCTGAAGCAGTGCTTCCTGACAAGTCCCGTACTCCGCATCTACGACCCGGACCGTCCCACACGAGTGGAAGTCGACGCCTCTGGGTTTGCCACAGGAGCGGTGCTGTCGCAGGAGGGGGAGGATGGAAAGTGGCACCCGATCGCCTTCCACTCCGAATCCATGAATGATGCTGAGCGCAACTACGAGATCTATGACAAAGAGATGCTCGCAATCATTCGTGCCCTCCAGGCGTGGCGCCACTACCTCGAAGGACTGCCCAGTACATTCGAGATTCAGTCAGATCACAAGAATCTTGAATACTGGCGTACGGCGCAGAACCTCACCAGACGGCAGGCTCGATGGGCTCTCTACCTCTCTCGTTTTGACTTCGTCATCACACACAAACCGGGCACATCTAACGGTCGAGCAGATGCACTATCCCGTCGCCCTGACCACCAGCGAGATGACGCAGATGACAACCAAGGTCGCACGGTGCTACAGCCTAGTCACTTCCGCTCTCTGGCTGCTAGACGTGGACATCTGGCCCTTGTACCGGAGAAGTCACTTCTGCGTCGGATCCGAGAGTGTGGAGACCGCGAGAAAGAGGTGGCAGAGGCACTGCGCAAGGTGGAACAACTCGGGCCAGCACGGCTGCAGAATGATCTGGTGGACTGGAACGTCGAGCAAGGTCTTCTCCTCTATCGAGGCAAGGTCTATGTCCCCAACGATCGCGCACTACGGGCAGATATTGTTCGCCTGCACCACGACCTACCACCCGCTGGGCACCCAGGCCAGTGGAAGACCATTGAGCTAGTAAGCCGCAACTACTGGTGGCCGGGTATGACACAGTTCATCAAAAACTATGTTGAGACCTGTGACACCTGTCGACGAGGCAAGCCAATCCATGGCAAACGGCACGGTCAGCTGCAGCCAAACGAGATCCCAGACGGCCCTGGTCAGGTTGTGACCTGTGACTTCATCACCGGCCTACCAGAGGTTGATGGGTACAACGCGCTGCAGCTCATTGCGGACCGGCATGCGAAGCTAGTGCATCTCATTCCATGTCGAGACGAGATCGATGCCGAGGGTGCGGCGAACAATTTCATACGGGAGTATTTCCGCCTCCATGGACTACCACGAAAGATCATCTCCGACCGTGGCCCCCAGTTCGCCAGCAAGCTCTTCCGTGCCATTCTTAAGGGTCTCGGCATTGAGAGTGCACTGTCCACTGCGTACCACCCCCAGACCGACGGACAGTCAGAGAGGTGGAACCAGGAGGTGGAAGCCTACTTGCGGATGTTCTGCTCACGCCGCCGAGACGACTGGGTGCAGTGGTTGCCCATTGCAGAGTTTGCGTTCAACTCTCATGTCCACTCCTCTACGGGGTATTCACCCTTCTACCTGCTCTATGGGTTCGAGCCACAGTTCCACATCCCAATGCTACCCACTGAGGTTCCTGCAGCGGACAGTCGTCGCGAGGAACTCCGACGGGCCCGGGAGGATGCGACTGCAGCCTTGACGCTCACTGCGGAACGCATGAAGGCACACTTTGACCAGCATGCTCGAGACGCTCCGGTCTTTGAGCCAGGTCAGAAGGTGTGGCTGGACACTCGCAACCTGCGAGTCACAGGAATGCCTCGGAAGTTGGTGGACAGGTATGCAGGTCCCTATCCAGTGGTACGCCGAGTTGGCAACCTTGCCTATGAACTCCGTCTACCAAAAGACCTACCCATCCATCCAGTCTTCCATGTGTCGCTGCTGCTGCCGCACAAGCACAGCTCCCTGCCGGGCCGGCACCCACCAGAGCCTGCACCGATTGAAGTGGAAGGAGAAGAGGAGTACGAAGTTGAACGGGTGCTGGAGTCTCGCCGCTATGGACGAGGAAGGAAGCTCCAGTACCTCGTACGGTGGAAGGGATGGGGTCCCGAACACGACAGCTGGGAGCCTGCAGAAAACCTGACCCATGCTCCACAGCGGGTTATGGAATTCTATGCGCAACACCCAACATCCCACCGTTAGGTCGTGCGGACACGACCCTTGGGAGGGGGTACTGTTACGAACAGCCTCCCTGGTACTATTCATTTCCTTTCCCAGTCATCCTATTGTTCGATCACCATGATTCCCATGGTCCCTCTCACGCTATTGTCTTCATCCATGATGTCTCTCACGCTATTGTCTTCTGACACTATTGTTCCCTCATGTATATAAGACCACCAGCGCTACCTGGGGACCCTCAGTTTCGACCTCTTGTCCCCAGGTAAGCCAAGCTGTACTTCGCTCTGTAGATACCTCTCTCAATACATCTTGTCCCCAGCCCTGATCGTCGAGCATTGCTCCGCTCTCGCTGCACAAGTGCTCGTCGACGCCCCTGCTCGTCTCGTGAGTCTTTCCTGATCCCCCTCGACGATCAGTCGTAACACATAGACATAGAGAGTAACGATGAGAAGACTGCTAACTTTGCAGTGACTGACGGGTGTACTTGAGGGCACTCAACTTGAGAGTGGGAGGGAAAAACTCGTCCTCCAACCCTCAGAGGGTGGGGGCTTATATACTGTCTCTACGGGAAATTTACAAATACTACCAAACAGTCACTAGTCTTATTGTCCTGGCTCAGACAATAGCAAGGGAACAATGACACATGAACAATGGAGGTGAGTACAATCAAAGGAAGGACAATGCTGAGGAGACAATGGTGTGGGAGTAAGTCAAAAGAACAATAGAGAGATGAAAGTAGCACTATAGAGAAGTCGTCGAAGTTCAGGAAAGTTCTCAGAGACAATGAAAAAGTAAAACAAACCTTCCAAGTTATTCACGGACTCTGAGGGGCACAATAACATCCATATGATAGTACAATCGAGTTTGATTGTACACCAAGATAGACAATGAGACCATTCGCGTCAACCCAAGAAGTACATGCATAGCCCGCAGTCCCTGTTGTCGTACACGTTCAGTCAAGAAGAGCACCATTGACCGTGTTGTCCCCCTCCTCGATGAGGTTTCCGTCCACATCGTAACGTGGTCCTGTAGTCACGGTGCACGCCACGTTAGGCGCGAAGACGATTGCGGAAGGGCTCTCTGACTCCCAACTCTCCCTGTGCTCCTCCCTGGAGTCGAGGTCGAGGAAGCTGTTCTCCCATCGCAGCTCTAGGGTCTCCAGCTTGGCTATGATCGAGGCAAGTGTCTCCTCCTCGCTATCCTCGGTCTCGAAGACGGTGGTGCCAGTGTCATTCAACAAGAGGGATGCGGTCTCGTCCGGCCAGTAGGCGAGAGCAGTATCGGCACGAGCAGGGCCCATCTCCCATTCCCTTGTGCGCGTGAGGTCCAGATCGAGAACGATCTCCGAGATGGCTGCTGAGATGACAGAGTCCTCCGAGGAGGTCTGGGTGTCGTCCTCGTACATGTCTCCGATGTGGATGGAGGGCGTGGGGGTCTCGACGTGTCGGCTGAGTCCAATGCTGTACTCGCTGTCGCGGTAGATGATCCGAGGGGGCGCAGTTACCCTGATCAATACGGGGTTCGAACGAGTGACACGGTTGATTAGGCGCAGTTGTTGGTAGGCTTCAGTTGCGTGTACCATCCTGTATTAGTGTCAGTCATGTTCCATGCGTGACAACGGGAACATCAGGAATGGACGGAAGACAGAAAGGGAAGGAGGCGGGGCTTGCCTAATGAAGGCGGCAACAGCGCTGTCATGCGAGAAGACGCCTTGCATCCGAAAGAGGCAGGGGGAGGGCGGGGCCTTGCCTAATCAAGGCGGCAACAGCGCCGTCGTGCGGGAAGACACCTACGCACCTGAAAGAGGCAGGGGGAACATGAGGGGCGACATAGGAAGAGATGGACCAGAACGGACTGATCTTACCACCCATAGATAACGGGATTGTTCACATTAATCTTGAAGTGTGCGGGGATAGCGTGCGGAGGCTCCAAATAGAACCATCGGGACGGTGGGTCCAATAGCTCTAATTAGACCAGGATCGTGGGAGGCATAGGTGGTTCAACAGCCTTCCTAGAAAGGTTGTTGGTATATCTGACCAGCTGTTGGACCAGGGTGTGCCTCAGCAAGCTCCATGTTGTACGATAGTATTTTTCTGAAGTTGCCTAGCTGCCTCTTTCATTGCAGTTCCCTGCTTGCAGGCTCCAGCGGGTGATTGGTCTCCATGTGCACTGCTTTTGGGTGCACTCCATGGGTCTCCGTTATTTGGGGACAGCATATCCTCTCCTCCTCATACCACCCTTCACCAATCTGTTCCCTCTTCCATAATACCATTCTGTTCAAACATGTGGACCTTAGTGCTGCAGTTCTGCTGTCAAATGCAGCCATACCTTTTAGTGCCCCACCTTGTATGCTCGTCCATAGACTTGTTGCAGAGGTAGTATCCATGTGCACGTCATGCATCTAGTGGATCTGGGGCTGGGATATGGTGGGCAGGGAAACATGGCAACATGAGAATAGCAGGGACAAAGTATGCTTCACCCAATGCTAATGCTGAGGTCTCCCAAAGACTTGCCAGTGTCATGCTTAGTGGGCAGAATGAATAACAACTTCTGAAACTGAATATTTCTTGTTTATCTGCCCATCTGACCATTATCCTCTGTCTCACAGAAATAGAATGGCCAATCTTACCTCTGCCCCAATCTCTGCTTCCCCTCAGTATATGAACCCCCTTGCTTTCCTCCAATTTGCCTCAGAGTTCCCACTTGACTACATTGTATAAGTCTTTCTTCCTCTTTCCCTTGCCTCTCTTTCCTGCGGTGCCCCAAGCCCTTGCTCACTCTGCTTCTACTCATACTCTTACTTCTTGCCTTTACACTTCTACCATGCCTCCACGCACTGTGCTTGTCTGCCTTGTCTTCTGTATATTTATTGCATGTATCCTCTAGGACTCCATGCCTTCTGGTGGAAGGTGCAGGGCCAAGGTCATTAAGAGGTACACTTCTAAGTGGCTGTGTGGCCCAGGATCACAAGGAACCACTCCCTCACCCATCCTCCAAACTCCCCTGACCTCCACCTCAATGCATCAATGACACTATGAAACCTTCCCAAGACTCACGTGGGGCATAGGCAGGGAGCTCATGTTGAAACAAGCCTAGCGGATTGTTGAACAGAAGGTGTTTTGGGGCAGTAGGAAACCCACGTCGCAAATGCGCGGGGTGCGCAATATGAAAGACATCCAGTACATAAACACATACTTATCTAATCAATTGTGGCGCGGGCACAAGTGCACTGGCTTGCCTGATACCCACTCCCATTGTTGCCCTTCCATATGTTCCAACAGCTCATAATTCTCTTGATGCACTTGGCAAGTGGCACAATCAGTATGGGCGGAGTTGTCAGAAGAGGAAATGGGTGGGGTGATGGGGAGTATGTCGGGAAGAGTTTGGGCTGTAGAGAGTGCTAAAGGAGGACATACCCCTTTTTAACTCTGTATAATGCAAGGTTACTTGGCTGTCTACCAGATGTATGCAAATTTGATTTTGTATGACTTAATTTAATATAAAGAACAAATACAAATTCGACAACATTTGGGCACTCATTTCAGTGTGCAAACACTTTCGACGGAGGGAGTATGTTCAGACCAGCAGATTGAACTATTGTCCCCTACTAGGGCACCGGCTGTCCACACCAAGAAGGCTGCTTCTGCGAGTGAGGCTGAGGTTAGCCAGACACCCTGCAAGAAGCTTTCCCTTCCTCACTGTTCTGTGGTGAAGGCCCAGATGGAGGCTGCCACCAAGAAGGCTGCTGCTGCTGGTGAGAAGAAGTAGTTCATTAAGGCCCCCGAGTAAGTTTTCTTTCCATGCTGATACATTCCTGGAGTTACCATTTATTTGAAGCTCTGCTGACCAGGTGTTCAATCCTGACACATCTGAGATTGATGAGAACCTGTAATACTGCTCCTTCACATATATGTTATCCTTGCATTTTTCTCAGCTACAAAAAACAAAGTGCTCTTCTCCATAATGTTCTTTTGTGGTGTCGTGTCTGAAGATATGTCTGAAGTGTATGTTATGTTTAATAGAACATGTGTTCCTACTGTCTGAATCTACTTGTTATAGCCTCAGCAAAACTAATCAGGATGTTACAACAGTCAAGAGGTACTTATACTTGAAAGACATGATTTGGGGGTTGAAAATGTTCTAACAGTATTTGCTTGTGGTATAGGCCCTCCAAGCTGCAGGCCAAGGTTCTCAGCTCAGTGCACTTTGGGGACTCCGAGAGGTATATATATATTGTCCCAATCATTGAGCCTGACAGGATATACAGCCAAGCAAACATTGATGATGCCATGGATCTGGACAACCAAGTTCCTGACAATAGCATGCGGCCATCAGACGGGATTGATCATGGTCCTGGCATTGATCTCACTAATGAATGTGCCACAGATCCAATCTTGCGGGAGACTTACAAGAGCTTGCTGCTCCTCAAGTGAGTATTTCTTTACTGTCAATTAACCTGATGCTGATATATGATTAGAACCCATGTGCCTTACTACAACAGCTATCCTATTCATTCCATGATGCCAGGGGTGGGAATCATGGACCAGGCCAGCTATCAGGTGCACTGCAAGTATGCTATTGATTGCTATTGATTCTCAATGACCACCTTGAACATATAGTAATTGTGATTGATATCAGGAAGCTGCTGGACTTGATCCTTTATGTGTATGACCCCAAGAACAACAGCCCCATTGTTGTCCTGGCACCCTTGTAAGGCGTGAAGCCCATGCCAGAGAGAATACAAGCTGCATCAGAAGCTGTGAGTTTCGTACTTACCAGTGGTTAACATTCCCGCTGCTAGCAGAGGAACTCAGATTACGATCGATGAGGAACGAAGAGAATCGTCTTTTAGGTACGACGATTCCTGCCAGCGAAGGTAACGACAACTGATGTCCGTGGGAAAGTTGTTGGAACTCCGATAGTCAGTAGTAAGTGATTACATAAGCGCATGTAAGAACCAGGTAAGAAATTTTCTTATGTCCTGGAACCCCAGATTGAGGTTAGGAGTGCACAGCTTTAGGGTTGGCAGACGCTCGTGCAGCTCTGTAGCGCAAGTCCAGCACGGTCCTGCTCATCCAACAACTCTGAGTGTTGCTTCATTCTTGTAGTAGATATAGAATGCAATATAGACTTTGAAGATGCTGTAAGGCAGACTTGTAGTTGAACTATGCTGCACTACACTCTCTGTCTCTCTATCTACCCAGTACACATGATTATGCTGCAGCTTATTGATGTGCTGAGCCCGGCTGGAAGCTGGTTTGTAGGCTCTCAAGCTGGTCATCTTTAAGCTGAGCTGGGCTGCTATGTCTATCATTCAGAGATGCTTCTTCAGTACTGCATCTGATGCCTATGACCACCAAGGTCTTAATTATTATGGTTTATGACAGACTCAGCCCAGAGCGCAACAATCTTTCATATGGGTCCAATTGTGAATGCCATTCAACTGCTTCCAAGATAGTTCTTATGGTATAGATGGGGTCAAGGTCAAGGATGAATAGGTATCAAAAAGCAGTTGCAGTTTGAGGAGCTCAGGCAGCAAACACACACACTGCCTGAGGGTGGTCTCTTGGAAGGTCCATCGAAGACAAGCACAGATAACCTGAGAAGAGCTTGAGTAGTCTCAGAAGGGGTATCCAAGGCCTGATGGGCATCCAGGGCTGTTGGAGGAGTACATCGGAATAACTTGTATGGCTGTGTGATTATCCGAAGCACTAAAGCAAATAGAGGTCATCTCTGATAGTCTCGTAGGTGGGAACAGAGGCAGCCGCTCAGATTGCCACCAGTACTGCCAGTGCTGGGGTGGTTGCTGGTGGTTGTGCCTGTTCAATGTTGGCTCTGTGTCATCCTCTCACCGTCATCTGCATTGCTGGCGGCAGGCTCTCTGGTCAGGCTTTCCGAGGTACATAAATTGCATGGATCCATGCTTCTCTGGCACTCTGTGTCTCTGGTGACACTGCAACAACCACGACTTGCGCTTACTCTCTAGCTGGTACTATAAGGCTAACTTAGCCCACACTTCATTGTATCTCGGCAGCCTACTAGTCTGATTCTGGGTCATGCTCTTTGTCCTGTGGCCTGCTGGACGTGCTGAGGGGTGCATCATGGTCTAGCTCTTGGCTTAGGTATGTATTGAAGGGGTTGGCTTGCCAGCCCACTTTGCAAGGTGTCTGCAATGTGCATACATCTTGAATCCAGGTGCCCACTTGTTGGATTTGTGTAACTTGTAATATTCTCCCCGCTGGAGTCACCGCAATGAGGCGTACATCTGTAGTCCACTCTGTATTGAACATGGTCTATATAATTGCAATGACAGCTCGGGTACTTCCTACCATGATATGCATGAACAGAGAGTGTCACCTGACCATAATGCTAAGTATTCAGAATCAAGCTTCTGCTGGCTCGGGGGCCCTTTGAGAATGTCTCGACTCTCCCTTCACCGTGTATTTATTGCTAGCTGTATTGAGTTTGTCTCTGCCCCAGGGCCTGAGATGACCAGAGATAATCTCGCAAGTCCCCTGACGAGACCCTTGGGATCACCCATGAGACAAATTCCGAGATGATCTCCAGTTGTCCCGGATGCCCCTCACGAGAGAACCTCCTCATGCAGTGACATAGACATATATAAAGCTGGACTTGCATCAAGCAGGTATCAAGCAAATATATGTACAGGCAAGGTACTATATAGCAGTCCAGAAGTAGAGTAACAAAGGCAGTAGTCTGGGCAATAACAAAGGTAAGAAAGGGTGATAGTAGCATAAAATTAATCAGAAGCATCACAAGTAATGGGTGAGCTTGTGATCTAATTGAATATCAATGGTTCTAGTGTGATCTGTTAGGACAAATGCTGCATGTCAGTCTCTGAATTGATCAATTGCAACCACTTATAAGACACTCATAATTATCTTGAGCTCACATCATCCAGCCAACTTACTAACAGCATCAGCAATATGTCATTACTCTGTACTGTTATTCACCATTTCACTAAACTACTTACTGATCAACTACACCAGCAAATAGTGTCATCACTGTTGCCCTATTTGATTGCCAGTACCAAGCAATGACATCCATAACTGATGAGTGCAATTCATCCTATTGTTGATGCATAAACAGCATAGTAACAGATCTAATGGGTGTGGACTGACATTAGCCTCAGCTATGGGTCTTTTTGTTGGAGTCAATGATCACCCACAGCATTGTTATCTGCTATAGTTTCCTTGTACCACTCTAGTATCTGTCACAGTTGCCCTCATAACACCCACTGACCCACTGCATTATTATCTGCCATAGTCCTCCTTATATTGCTCTAGTATCTGGCACAGTTGGGGTCAAAACACTCGCTTACCCACCGCATTATGATCTGCCATAGTCCTTCTTGTATCGCTTTGCTATCTGCTTTGTTATCCCTCATAGTTGCCCTTATTATGCCCACTGACCCACCGCATTATTATCTGCCATAGTCCTTCTTGTATTGCTTTGTTATCCGCTTTGTTATCCCTCATAGTTGCCCTCATGATGCCCACTTACCTGCTGCAGTATTATCTGCTATAGTTCTTCTTGTATCGCTCTAGTATCTGTCATAGTTGCTCACATAACGTCCACTTACCTGCTGCATTATTATCTGCCATAGTCCGCCTTATATCACTTTGTTATCCACTTTGTTACCCATCATAGTTGCCCTCATAACACCGACTTACTCTATTGAGAACAAAGCCCACAGCTTGCCTGATTGCCGGTGTCATCCAAAACTACTGAATGCAATCCATCCAGTTATTAACCCCTACTGATGATACTGATGCATGTTATTTGTGATAAACAAACTAGAGCCTCTGTTAGAAGTCCCCATATTGAAGTTACTTATCAGTTTGTAGAGCCATTGCCAAAACAATCCTAACAGCTTACAGTTTCAGATTGTCCGTCCCAATCGGGCAATTAAGCGCCGGAACGCGCTGAGCTCGAAACCGCGCCCTGTTGACTTTGTTTGGCCAATAGATTGAAAGACTGATAATAAATGTTGATAGGGAGACCTATAACTCAGTCTGTAGGTATTGTAGCACACAATAGAGACTTTGTTATCCTGATCAAGTGCCGGGAATAGGATGGATTGCACTCATTAATACCAGATGATGCCATGCCCATGCTTACAAATCACGGGCGGCAAAAACATGGCGGAAAAGTGTCGTCGTGATTGTTATTATGACGTACGACGACACTTTTCCGCCATGTTTTTGCCGCCAGTGATTTGTAAGCATGGGCTTGGCATCATAATTTGTAAGCAAGGCTTGGCATCATTCCAATTACAATCCATTCAAACTGCAATAGAGTGCCCTATTAACGCAGTTCTATGCCAAGTAAGCTTTATAAGTGATGTGCAAATGTTGTAAGCAGGGACTCTATCCGTCCTCTGAGTAATTGAGGTTGTTTATATAAAGATAAGTATATGTTAATGGGATGGATTGCATCTATGTCTTCTGGATGTAAGTACCAATGGATGGCACCAATAAGAACTGTTTGTATCACATCTCTCTCAATACTTATCCAATCCGGACGAATGTTATACCATTTGAAAGCTACAGAGGAGCTCTACAACATGGGCTGTGTTTGCAGCCATGTCAATCAAGGGGTATTGAAGAATTCTTTTCGCGATACAAAGCAACAAAACTTCGGATGCAGCCCAAAGTCGGCCTCGGACCCCCTACCCCCCCAGATTTTTTTTCAACAGCGTCGGTCAGGACAGAAACTACCCACCCCACCCACCCATATATAGTAATTTTCAGCCATAGTTGTACATTGCACGGAAATCCTGAGACAAGCTACGTTGCACGATGTTTCTTGCTCATGTTACTACTGCCTCTCATGCTCTTCGAGTTGTCCGTTGCCTTCCATTTCCTCTGAACACTTGACTTCAGTGTGGCATCAGCGGCAGCAGTACCCACACCCTTCCCGGTGTTCTTCGGACCCTTGCTTCCCTTGCCTGTCTTTGGCACCTTTCCCTTCTCGACCTTCAATCGAATCCGTTCGTTCATCGATACTTCATATGTGGCCATGAAGTCGTCGTCAATGATAGCATCTGGATGCCGCAGCTTCAAGTGGTTTGCCATGTTGTACGACCAATAAACATGCGAGTTGTCATGCTGTGCTTGATGCGCCATAGCTTTTGATGTGTTCCGACAGATGACACAGACAATCGGGCGGTTTGTGCTGCATCTGGAGTCAGTTGACTTCTCGGCAGCCTTGATACTGAATTGGTAGTAGCATGGGCAGTCGGAGACAGGACAGTAAACCTTGTTCTTCTTGACAAGGCTGATCGAGCAAGTTCCACTTCGCCCGCAGAAGCCGCATGGATGAGAGCCCACCTGAGTCACGGACAGTTAGCACATAACTTCAATAATTGACAAATGCTGCGAAATACATACAGGGATAGCATTCTTGAAGACATCAAAGACACTCAAGCGACGAGCGAGGATGTGGTGAGCGGCATGGTCGCGAAGCTTGGGGATTGCCACCTCCTCTTGGCAGACTCGGCACTTTGTGTTCCCAGCCTTGGGAGCATTTTCCATAACTGCTGTGCCAGCGGGACTCGTGAACATGAGGTCTCCTGGCATTGAAGGACAATATTAGCATGAATGAATAGACTCCGGAGGAGTCAGATGTCCCGGGACGTACCACTTCATTCAATACGCATAGGGAAAGTGGCCGTCTTGATCTTGGCGGGAATCTGGCTCACTAGACCTTTTACCTGGTCCCAGAGAATATCGCTCAATGCATCTAGAACAGATGCATTGAAGGACTTGTGGAAGGTTTGAGTGGATCCCTCGAGGTGGCGTGTTAGCTTGACTCTCACCGGCTTGGTAAGACAAGCGGGGAATTCAATGATACTGGACTTCTTTGACCCCGCTGCGTGATCAGTCGCGTGAAATGACTCGTATTCACCCACCCACTCCCATGAAGCCTTGTCTGGCAATTGCTTCAAGGTGAGCACCTGCCTGCGCAGAGTTATGTCGGCAGTGCGAAGGGTGTCGAGACCAATGGCAGCGACAGAGGCATGCACAGAGTTGAGTATCTCTGTGACTCGGACTACTGCAAGGGCAACAGTGTTGTCAACATGCAGGAAGCTTGCAACATACTCACCAAGTAGGAATGTGTTGCCAATAACTGAGTCGTCGTCGAGCTTTGGAGCCGAAGGTTCCCGGGAGGATGTTCAGACCTTGAGCATGCCTGCTACCCATGACGTTCGATCTGTGGACTTACGACTGTCCTTCTTCCTGCCAAGGAACCAGCGTACCGCTGAGGCCTTGTGGACATTTGAATCTCCAATCTTGAGCCAGTACCGGTTGGTTTGGCGGACCACATGCAGGTCCTCGTTGCCTTGCTCAGGAAGAATGTCCTCCAGCTCCACACCCTCCAAGTCGTTGAGGTCCTCACAGTGATGTCAAAAAGCAGAGTCAGTACTAATGGTGTCTGCCGAGGGCCCAGGTGTCTCTGCCGGTGCTCCACCGGTGTAGTCATAGTCATCATTAAGACCGACAAACACACCGCTCGGGCGGAGGAGATCCAGGTCTGTGATGGAGTCGAGATCCTTGATGGATGCATTGAGCGAAGTGCAGAAACGCTTCACCTTCTGCCAGCCGCTCTTCCAACAGGTGAGGAGGGATACATTATGGACTGAGACATCGCCCTTCCAGGAAGCGGGATTGGTATGATCGACACCATCCGCTCCCTGCAATCGGAGCCACTTGTGTCCGCGGTCCCACTCGGGATGGTGGGCATAGATCTGTGCGACTTCGGCAGCTGAACCGGCCCGGTGAGAGAGCTGGAGGATGTCCACATTATGCGAACTGTCCATGTCGCGGTAGATCCCGAAGTTCCCTTTGAGCCTGTCCGTCCCATCCTGCAGAATGTAGTATTTCTCAGGGACACCGTCTGTCACCTTGTGCCGCCCAGCGGTGAAGAAGATGTTCTTGATCAATGAGCCGACGTCATAGAACCATTGGCCTGGGCAGAAAGACGTCCGATTGCAGGCATAGAGGATATAGAGGAAATGGTTGGCGGCAGACAGTGATGTGAGCTGGTCTGAGAGAGACATTCCAGGGGACATGAATGGTTCGACTAGGAACCCAATGAAGCGACCAAGAAGCACAATGCCATGGTATTCTGGTATTCGATGTCCCCAAGTAATTCTGGAAGATCTACGAGGCGGCGTACAGCCATGACTAGGGACACAGCATTGGGGACGTTCTGATGATCCTTGTTGTCGAAGAGGTGGGTTAATGCTGGCGTATCATAACCCAACTTGTCTCGGAGGAGCACGCGCAACTGGACATGGTGGACATGATGTCCGAGAACCATCAAGCCTGGGGGAAGACGCAGAAGACTGGCAAAGTCTATTGAAATGTTGTTAGTGGGCCGCGACAGGGAAGACGGTGATTGCACGGCATATAGACTCGGACGTACTTTTGAACTTATGTTTATAATCAATGGAGAGGGTACGCGCCTCGCTGTCGCACCCGAGGTTAAGCCCGCGAAGTCCTGAAAGAAGCGGATAGAGGGCATGCTTCTTATCGAGGGTGTGGCTTGTGAGGAGACGGTGCAGTGCGCGCCGTCGGGTAGCATCTCCATCAGAGGCTACCGTCCAGAGCGGTCCATAGAGAGCTTCCACCACAGGGTGATGTCGTCCATGCCTCGATGCCCGCTGCAATCCAATGTGCCTGCCCAGCCTCGTCCTCCGTCTTCTTCATTCCAGAGATGAGAACTGGGAAAGCGACATAATACTCCTTGTCATACCCAGTGATTGCCATCATGGTCGCCTCTTTGGCGAGTGTCAGGCTCCCTTCGTCAAGGGCATCTGCTGCTGCATGCAGTGTCTCGAGCGTGACCTTGGCAAGATCGCATGACTCAGCATCCTCCCGGGCCATTCCGAGTGTTGCATCTCGTGAGCTGTCATAGCGAGGACACTCTTCGAGGGCCATCTCGTCTGCCAGGAACCTCCATCCACGGCGACGAACCACTACTGAAGAGCCTCGTCCAGTCTTGAAGGCCCCAGAGTTATGCAGGGACAGGATGTTGTCCAATATCTCGGTGACAGTGGGGAACACAATACAGGGGCGGATAATAGGGGTATGTGAATGTTTGTGCGTTGTTGAAATAGACAGGGCATTCAGCGCTTTTGCCAGCATATATGCAAGCCTTGGTCCTACGAGAGAGAGCACCAGCTGCTGCAACTCATAGTGCTTTTCCTGGATAGCTCAAATGTCAGCACTAAGCATCGAGAGCGAGAGCACTGGCTTACCTCGTAGCTTTGGACCTGGTACTTGCCAGCGATTGCAAGCTCGAGCCGACGGACAATGTCCTGGATGCTCTTGTTGTTGCAAATAGCTATGTTGACGAGCCGGCCAATGCTCTCATAGTCACTATCGATGATTGCATTCATGAAGTGTTCGTGGCCGGTAAGATGCGCTGTAACTGTGTTGTACTTCCGGGCATCCGTCAGAACCTGGGTTCAGTTTAGCACATGGATTGACACCAGCAGATTGTTAGCAAAGGCTCGGACTCCGCCACATACCTTGAGCTTCAGAGCATTCTTCTCATCGTTCTTACGATCCATAGCCTCTCAGAGCTGGTTGTAATTCATGTACTTCCAGTTGAGGGTTGGGGAAGTAGGTCAGTCGCGTGTTGTCATAGCTTCTGAATCGCAGTGCTTGTGTTCAGGCTAGCACATTCAGAGCATGGGTGACCATTTGAACGCGGGACCCGATGACAATGTGCACTCTGGACGATGAGGTGTTCGCAGTTTTGAGTCCAGTACTGCGGTGAGAAGCCAAGTTCAATGAAGTTATGCAGATGGAGGGGGTAGTGGGTGAGAACGGGACTGGGAAAGTCCAGTACCACGCCGGGGCATAGTCCAGCATCAACATACAGCCGTTGGACTTCGCTCTCAACTTCCTTGGCTATCCTGGAAGGTCCAGCTCCACTTCCTGACATAGTACCTGTGCCCTCCAACGTGTTTGCTGCAGGGGCTGGCAGTATTGCGGCAGTAGTGACCAAAGGGACTGAAGCGATTTCAGAAGGTCGAGCGTGCAGTTGGGGCTCCCGTGCCACCTGAAACCCGCCTTGAGGTTGCGACTGAGTAGAGCGGTGGAACATGGTGTCAAGCCGCTGCTGGACCCCTCCGCTAAGATGCTGAGCGTGCGCCTGCTCCTTACACTTGACTGACATGTGATGCTTCTCGAAGGTGTGTAGCGACTTGCTGTCTCCAAGTCCCACCACCGTCCGGCAGAGAGGACATTCCTTGAGGCGAACCCTGACGTACTTGCCCTTCACTCTGTGTCTCTGCATGTATATGCCGTTGGGATCGAGCTCACTACGCTCGGAAGGTACTTCGTCTTCTTGAGGATTGAGGTCGGCTTGCTCAGCATTGACGTTTGACATAGGCTGGCTCTGAGAAGGATCCGTGTCGGCTGCTGAGCCTCCAGGATCTTGTGCAGGCATGGAGATGGATGTGACGGTCTGGGTAATCGAGTTGTCCGATGAAGTAACCCCTTGCTCATCCTCGGACATAGTAGGATCAGCATAGTTGAAGTAAATGGTGTTGAAGTGGTTAGGAATGGCCCGTGGACTCAAACTCCGGGCATCGTGGTCGGAAGGGGAAGAAGGAGCACCCTGTCGATTTTGCGGCTCCAGTAACTCGTCGTTGTCGGCATCAGAAAGCGGGCTATGTGGGGAAGAGCCAGAATTCGAGTAGAAGTCGTTGTATGGATTGTGGTAGTCCGGAAAGTCTTGACTGTTCCTAGGGAATGTGTATTCGTTGTTGCCAGCAGGCTCACCTTCGGGAGTAAGCCTATCCATAACCATGACACAAGTCTGACCGCTGCGGTAATACTCCTCTTGAATGCGGAGGGTTTCGGCGCTGCGAGGAGGCTGAGGTCGCGACATGGTGGTGTGGTTGGGAAAACAAACACGGAGCGGCTGGAAGCCTAAGCAGAGTAATGCGGAGTTACAATACATGATGAGAGTTGCTATGTATGGCAGCGACGACATAGCCGAGGGTGGTTTGGGCAGAGAACAATGAGATAGGATGTGTTAAGATGCGTCTGAACGCGTCGGTGGCTGAGCGACCCGTGTAAGCGCCGGCTGACCTGCCCGAATTGGGGGGTCGGACTTTTTTCTGTGGCAGGCAGACTTTTTTCTGGGGCAGGCGGACTTTTTTCTGTGGCAGGCGGACTTTTTTCGAACTTCACTCTCCGTCGGGCGACCACCCACCCCACCCCCACGGGCTCTGTGTCGGCGCTAGAATTCTTTGATACCCCTTGTGTCAATTGATGTTTGTTTATGTGTTTATGGCATACAGATATGGATCATTGGCACCAATTGCCCTCTACCAGTGAATTCTTATACCAGGGCTCCTATAATACCTGTGTCTCTATGCAGGTGTTATAATGATTATACACTGTGATACTTACACTATTCATGAACAGCAGAGAAAGTTGCATGCTAGGTTGTAACTAACATATCATCTATAATTGAGTACAGAGATTCCCCATAACATACAAAGACACCCAATTCCTCATCGATCGTCCCTGCCAGGAATGGCCTACTTCCCAACAAGTATGTATGAATTGAGAGTCCTTGGATTCTGTTGCCATTGCCAGCGGTCACCCCAAAGGTGTTGATTCTGAGTGAACTGCAGTCAAAGACATAACCAAGCAGCCCCAACACCCGTTCATTCTCACCCCACAGCAGGCCTAAGAAAATTTGCTTGATCTCGCGATCCCCTCTAGCAAACAAGGTTGGTTGGTAGATGCTGCATGTAAAAACAGCTCCAACTGAGTAGCAAATTGCCTGCTGAGGGCCACTAGGAGTCTGAAAAGCAGCAACCTTGGCAGTACTTCCATAGAAAGACCCTGCAAGAAGGAGACTAGGAGAAATCCTAGTCGGGCAGCAGCGACTCTCACCTATCCCAATTGCTTTTGGACATGTGTGACAAGACTGCCTGGGGATCCAACGAGGATAGTATGCAATGTTCATTTGACTTCATTCAGTTGCCATCTGGGATGCTTGTCATCTGTTTGCTGCTCAAGGCATCAAGGAGGTCTCCAAGCACGACAAGGTCACCTGGCTTGAGCGTCTTCAGCACAATTTGGAATTCAGTGAGATCACCATGCTGTACTATAGTGCATCTACCTATCCCATTGGAGCTAAGAAGAGAAACTTTACCAGCACTGTTCAGGCTCTTAGTCTGAACTTGTACCGTATCATTCTTCTTGCATCTCCCTGATTGCCCCAATATGTTCTCTATCTGCAATTTTCCCCTTTCTTGTCTGTATATACACCTCCGGTCCTTGTTGATCATTCCCTCCTTTAATGCTTATTGTCTTGCCTGTCTGTATGTGTCCTCACCATTGTTACGACTGATCACCGAGGGGGATGCTGCCAAATGCTCCCGCTGTCAAGCTTTCCTCTGAAGGTCAAGGGTGAAGGTGCTCACAAAGTCCGGAGGAAGACATGTGAGGACTGCGCTGCACGGAAGAAGAACTGGAGGGCTGAGAAGAAGAAAGATAGTCAGGTGGATAAGGAGAATAAGGGCGCGAGGATGGCGCACGAAGGGGATGGGACTGTGTGGAAGACTGGACGCGTACCGTGGGACGTACTTCCAGAAGCCCTTACGGTCACTTCATTCCTCCAATTTCTTTCCAATCAGGAGCGTGTCTTCGACCTCGAAGCACACATTTCTATCACGGAGATCTGCGGAGAAGCTAAAGACCGTGCGAATGAGCTTGCAGCTTGCATCTCGGACAAATTACAGTACCTCTTCATGTGCGTCCGTCACCGTTCGACTGAGTGGTAGAGTTCTGCTCACGCAAATTGTGGCAATTATGTTATAGATATCACAGCAAGTATGCGAGTGTCTTGGAGCAGCATACCTCTGGAAAAGTCACCTTCAAGTACCACTGCGCGCAGTACGAGAAGCATCAGAAAGTGGCTGAGAAAGTCGCTGACAAGTCCAAGCACTGGGAACAAGGACTGTATGGAGACTTTTGACTGCCACAGCTGGCTAGCCATTACCATCTCAGAGATGTCTGATGTCGCAACTGTTAAGCTCTCGCACCACCTGGCTCACGTCTACTACTGCCCAATTAACCTTCCTGGGGACGTCATTGAGCTAATTGGGGACAATCCTAATATGACAGTCAATCAGGTGCGCACTTTCGAGTTTGACTCACATTTTTGGTCATGAACTCATGACGACAACTGTCTCAGCTTTGGACTGAAATTCTCAAGCAGCATCCGAAGCCTCAATTCGGCCGCAAGTCCGTGTATGCCAAGTGGGCACAGCAAGATCAGCTCCGCTGGAAGCATGACGATGACGAGCTCAAGTCTGCTCGCATGCTCTTGGATGAAGTGAAGGACGGTGCCCCGGACGCAGGGTACTATACAGTTGAACCTATAGAGCTCCCTGTGATAGAAGGCTACACTGCACTCAGATTTGCACTGCCGAATATTCTATGCGAGTGGAGTGGCCGCATCCATGAGGTTGCGCTGGACTCTGCCTGTATATTTCCCCTGCCTTAATGATTAAGTATGCACTCGAAGCTCACTACAGCTGGGAGCTCAAGGAACACAAACGGCTCGCGATTCGAGCTTTATGCTCTTCTAGGCAAGGTATATGGCTCAGGCATCCCACTTGGATATTTACTTCTCCGTTCCAATGACGGGGAGAAGGGAGGGAAGGAACATTTTATTACTCACTTCCTTGGGGCGATCTGGGACAGGTGGAACCTTTAGGTGCACTTTACGCTCACTGACAAAGACTGGTCGGAGATCAACGCTTGCCATGCATCCTATCCCAATGCAAAACACCAGCTATGTTATTGGCATTGCTTGCGAGCTATCAAGACATGCCTCTGAATTCTTTGCTGCACCCCTGCCTTCTACAATGTCACTGAAGCGCATGCTGAGTTCTCGTGGATAGACAACTTTGTGCCAGTGCAGCAGCGGGACAATCTGGTGAGCAGCTCAGATTTGCTTTCATAAACCTCCCTACATCACAAGTCTGGCCCTGTACCCACGGTAGTCCGCCCCCACTATTGTACCAGTCACTACTGCCATTCCGACCATTCGACTTTCCTTCAATGGTGAATTCATCCCACTCCATCCCCAACCCAAGACTGTACCAAATACACCTGGAGATGACAATGACTTGGACGCTCTCATCAACGAGGACATACGCGAGCAGATCAAGAAGGAGTTCCAGAAGGATGCAGCTGACGCTGAGGATGGTGCCGACTGGATGTTCGAAGAGGGCGAGAAGCGCTCTGCAGGTCCGGAATATGACTTCTGCCCCGCTGCTCACCGCAAACAGATCCTCACTATATTTACTAAACACTTTTGTCAGCACCCGCTTTTCCCAGAACAAGACACGGCTTTGGCAGAGCAGACAGTGGAGTCAATCCAATGCAGTGCAGTCGCACCAGAAATACTTCAATCGCGCATGAAAGAAGCTCCAGCAGGCTAAGCTCAGCGGACGACAGTACATGACAAACATCTCTCAGTGGACATGTAATTGCGGCGCCCAGAAGTACAATCCGCACCACCTGTGCAAGCACCTCGTTCAGGCGGTTCGCGAGCTGGACATCAAGTTCTGGCGTGACATCTACTGCCGCCACACTGTCCCGCTCTACTGTCATCCGGCCCTCAAGGCAGTTGAAGACACCACCCCGCCACGACCATTCCTGGATGCGGACGACGGCTCGATCACAGAAGGTGATGATCACGTTTAGCTGGGTGATTGTGGACAGCTAAAGACCTATCGTGCGGGATGGGAGGCTCTCAAAGGTGGTCTTCTGAGCAAGAAGCGGCCATGGGCACCACCGGCACGCCGATCTGTTGTGCATGACCGGAACGACTGCTCATCCTCTCCAAATGTTTACACCCCAGACGACAGCAAAGATGAGGAGGAAGAGGTGAGTAATGCTTACCTTTGGTGTCCGGACCATCCGAGCCTTCTCCTCGTCCTACCACCACTCACATCAACTATGTTCAGCTTAAGAGGAAAATCGAATGTCTTGCACACTGGGCTCAAGAGCTGCAAGAGTTTGCTGACATAATTGAAGAGCAGCTGCCACTCGGAAATCAGATCTGGATATTGAGCATATGGCCGACAGGAATGGGGGTGGGGATGTGAGCAAGGCATTGCAAGATATCAAACATCTTGTGGAGAAGGGGAGACGTCGAGGTACGACTTGGGCATGCGCCGGACACCGTGAGGGTCAGCGGAGGTCGAAGAACATGATGGGATATCAGCCCCAGGTGGCAAGGTTGGGGGAACCGGCTACTGCAGCATCGGACAGTGCCGTGCTCCGGGAGGCCTCTTCGGACGTCTAAGTAACTCCATTTCTGTCTATTTTGTATTGTACAATGTCTCTACCAGGTTGCCACTGCTCTATCTTATGTCCTCCCCATGGCCTTGATATGCATATTGTCCATGCTTTAGTCATGTTGCATCTGCAGCGCACAGAAGCTTGCGACACGTCGTGTCGCGTCCTCAGACGTCACGAAAAGTGTGCACCCACATGACTCAGGGAAGCGCCGTGATGCCCGAGGTAACGGCCCTGAGATGCATCACCCTGATATGGCAAGTCTCTGCGCCTCTGCGTTGCAACTTGGTGGGTGGATTGCATTCACTGCTATACCCACTCGTCTGACCGATTGAGGTCTGTGAGCATGAGTTCACTCTGGGGAGCTTGATACAGCAGCCTGGCGAGAAGTGAGACCATCAGTGTCTTGTCTTTATGACATCGGCTGAAAGGGTGAAGGATGGGAGGTTGATGAGCATTGGTGTTGCAGGCATCTGCACCTTGTTTGAGTTGTGAGAAGTGTGCACAATAAGTATGCTGCTTATTGGTCTATTGTGTGGCGTTGCACAAGGCAGATGCATCGTGGGCTGCGGACGGTCTTGTAAAGTGAGAAAAATTGGGACGTCACCTATATCCAGGCTGACAAGACCATCTGATCTGAGTGCAGGATCTAATGCGGAGAGACAGCGTGATCAGGTTCAGATTCAAGAGTCATGGTACCATGTATGCATGCATTGCGTCGAACGGTGGAGCATGCAGCAATGCCGTTTTCAATTCAATGATTTACTGAGGGAGTGTATAATGACATTCTTCAATCTCCGAGTCTCCCAAGCCTAGTAGTCGTTCCACAGAATCTCGTTCCGAAGCTTGTAGGCAGTAATGAGACTGAAACGGCAAGGAGTGTGAGTTTTGTGAGCACGGGAGAAGGAGCAGGGTGTAGTTACTCGAGGGCTGCACGTGTCGCACGAGCAACATCACCTTGGCGGAGATGGACAAACCCGTTGTGGAGGATCGCACGGTGCATAATGACCAGTTCACCTCGGTACGTGGGTCCATCTGAGAGGTGAAAGAGAGCTTCATTTGGGCTGCCAGTGCTGCAGGTTGTCGTGTCATAGACATGGAATGTGACGGGGTCAGCGTAGTTGAGCACTCCTTTCTCGATGTGTCCAATTATTGTGAAGACATTGTCGAAGAGGGGGACCTCGATGCCATCACCGATGTTGTAGTGGCGTACAGTCATGTAGAACGTCTCGGGCTTTCTCCAGTGCGGGAAGCGGTACACATGTACAGATCTGGTCTGCTCAAATATTACAGGTTTGCCGTGCAGTAGTGTGTAGTGTGTCAGCAAATGAATCCCACTGCAGAACTGAACCGGACTCTCACCGTGCTAGTCATTTTGGGGAGCTGGTTGTTGAAGTTGCGGTGAAGTGTTGGGAGCAAGTGAGTAGGCGTGCAGGTTACACCCACTTTGTTTGCGCTCATTTGTGGTATTATGTTCAGCGCTCGGTCCAAGGACTCGGATGAGCATGGTGTCCATCTGTGATAGCAGTGGTCTTGTGTCGGGTTGCGTGATGACTGTTAAGTATATGGTCTGTTTTGCAACTCTGCTCAGATGCTCCGACTCGTCCTTGGACTGCGACTCACAATTACGATCGATGAGGAACGAAGAGAATCGTCTTTTAGGTACGACGATTCCTGCCAGCGAAGGTAACGACAACTGATGTCCGTGGGAAAGTTGTTGGAACTCCGATAGTCAGTAGTAAGTGATTACATAAGCGCATGTAAGAACCAGGTAAGAAATTTTTTATGTCCTGGAACCCCAGATTGAGGTTAGGAGTGCACAGCTTTAGGGTTGGCAGACGCTCATGCAGCTCTGTAGCGCAAGTCCAGCATGGTCCTGCTCATCCAACAACTCTGAGTGTTGCTTCATTTTTGTAGTAGATATAGAATGCAATATAGACTTCTAAGATGCTGTAAGGCAGACTTGTAGTTGAACTATGCTGCACTGCACTCTCTGTCTCTCTATCTACCCAGTACACATGATTATGCTGCAGCTTAGTGATGTGCTGAGCCCGGCTGGAAGCTGGTTTGTAGGCTCTCAAGCTGGTCATCTTTAAGCTGAGCTGGGCCGCTATGTCTATCATTCAGAGATGCTTCTTCAGTACTGCGTCTGATGCCTATGACCACCAAGGTCTTAATTATTATGGTTTATGACAGACTCAGCCCAGAGCGCAACAATCTTTCATATGGGTCCAATTGTGAATGCCATTCAACTGCTTCCAAGATAGTTCTTATGGTATAGATGGGGTCAAGGTCAAGGATGAATAGGTATCAAAAAGCAGTTGCAGTTTGAGGAGCTCAGGCAGCAAACACGCACACTGCCTGAGGGTGGTCCTTGGGAGGTCCATCGGAGACAAGCAGAGATGACCTGAGAAGAGCTTGAGTGGTCTCAGAAGGGGTATCCAAGGTCTGATGTACGTCCAGGGCTGTTAGAGGAGTACATCAGAATAACTTGTATGGCTGTGTGTCAGCATGTAGATTATCCCAAGCACTAAAGCAAATAGAGGTCATCTCTGATAGTCTCATAGGTGGGAACAGAGGCAGCCGCTCAGATTGCCACCAGTACTGCCAGTGCTGGGGTGGTCGCTGGTGGTTGCGCCTGTTCAATGTTGGCTCTGCATCATCCTCTAACTGTCATCTGCATTGCTGGCGGCAGGCTCTCTGTCAGGCTTTCCGAGGTACATAAATTGCATGGATCCATACTTCTCTGGCACTCTGTGTCTCCGGTGACACTGCAACAACCATGACTTGCGCTTACTCTCCGGCTCGTACTATATGGCTAACTCAGCCCACACTTCATTGTATCTCGGCAGCCTACTGGTCTGATCCTAGGTCATGCTCTTTGTCCTGTGGCCTGCTGCACATGCTGAGGGGTGCATCATGGTCTAGCTCTTGGCTTAGGTATGTATTGAAGGGGTTGGCTTGCCAGCCCACTTTGCAAGGTGTCTGCAATGTGCATACATCTTGAATCCAGGTGCCCACTTGTTGGCTTTGTGTAACTTGTAATATTCTCCTCGCTGGAGTTGTCGCAATGAGGCGTACATCTGTAGTCCACTCTGTATTGAACATGGTCTATATAATTGCAATGACAGCTCAGGTGCTTCCTACCATGATATGCATGAACAGAGAGTGTCACCCGACCATAGTGCTAAGTATTTGGAATCAAGCTTCTGCTGGCTCGGGGGCCCTTTGAGAATGTCTCGACTCTCCCTTCACCGTGTATTTATTGCTAGCTGTATTGAGTTTGTCTCTGCCCCAGGGCCTGAGATGACCAGAGATAATCTCGCAAGTCCCCTGACGAGACCCTTGGGATCACCCATGAGACAAATTCCGAGATGATCTCCAGTTGTCCCGGATGCCCCTCACGAGAGAACCTCCTCATGCAGTGACATAGACATATATAAAGCTGGACTTGCATCAAGCAGGTATCAAGCAAATATATGTACAGGCAAGGTACTATATAGCAGTCCAGAAGTAGAGTAACAAAGGCAGTAGTCTGGGCAATAACAAAGGTAAGAAAGGGTGATAGTAGCATAAAAGTAACCAGAAGCATCACAAGTAATGGGTAAGCTTGTGATCTAATTGAATATCAATGGTTCTAGTGTGATCTGTTAGGACAAATGCTGCATGTCAGTCTCTGAATTGATCAATTGCAACCACTTATAAGACACTCATAATTATCTTGAGCTCACATCATCCAGCCAACTTACTCAACAGCATCAGCAATATATTATTACTCTGTACTGTTAGTCACCATCTTACTAAACTACTTACTGATCAACTACACCAGCAAATAGTGTCATCACTGTTGCCCTATTTGATTGCCAGTACCAAGCAATGACATCCATAACTGATGAGTGCAATTCATCATATTGTTGACACATAAACAGCATAGTAACAGATCTAATGGGTGGTGGACTGACATTAGCCTCAGCTATGGGTCTTTTGTTGGAGTCAATGATCACCCACGGCATTGTTATCTGCTATAGTTTCCTTGTACCGCTCTAGTATCTGTCACAGTTGCCCCCATAACACCCACTTACCCACTGCATTATTATCTGCCATAGTCCTCCTCATATTGCTCTAGTATCTGGCAAAGTTGCCCTCAAAACACTCGCTTACCCACCGCATTATGATCTGCCATAGTCCTTCTTGTATTGCTTTGCTATCTGCTTTGTTATCCCTCATAGTTGCCCTTGTTATGCCCACTTACCTGCTGCATTATAATCTGCCATAGTCCTTCTTGTATCGCTCTAGTATCTGTCATAGTTGCTCACATAACGTCCACTTACCTACTGCATTATTATCTGCCATAGTCCGCCTTATATCACTTTGTTATCCACTTTGTTACCCATCATAGTTGCCCTCATAACGCCCACTTACTCTATTGAGAACAAAGCCACAGCTTGCCTGATTGCCGGTGTCATCCAAAACTACTGAATGCAATCCATCCAGTTATTAAACCCTACTGATGATACTGATGCATGTTATTTGTGATAGACAAACTAGAGCCTCTGTTAGAAGTCCCCATATTGAAGTTACTTATCAGTTTGTAGAGCCATTGCCAAAACAATCCTAACAGCTTACAGTTTCAGATTGTCCGTCCCAATCGGGCAATTAAGCGCCGGAAGCGCTGAGCTCGAAACTGCACCTTGTTGACTTTGTTTGGCCAATAGATTGAAAGACTGATAATAAATGTTGATAGGGAGACTATAACTCAGTCTGTAGGTATTGTAGCACACAATAGAGACTTTGTTATCCTGATCAAGTGCCGGGAATAGGATGGATTGCACTCATTAATACCAGATGATGCCATGCCCATGCTTACAAATCACGGGCGGCAAAAACATGGCGGAAAAGTGTGTCGTGATTGTTATTATGACGTACGACGACACTTTTCCGCCATGTTTTTGCCGCCGTGATTTGTAAGCATGGGCTTGGCATCATAATTTGTAAGCAAGGCTTGGCATCATTCCAATTACAATCGATTCAAACTGCAATAGAGTGCCCTATTAACGCAGTTCTATGCCAAGTAAGCTTTATAAGTGATGTGCAAATGTTGTAAGCAGGGACTCTATCCGTCCTCTGAGTAATTGAGGTTGTTTATGTAAAGATAAGTACATGTTAATGGGATGGATTGCATCTATGTCTTCTGGATGTAAGTACCAATGGACGGCGCCAATAAGAACTGTTTGTATCACATCTCTCTCAATACTTATCCAATCCGGACGAATGTTATACCATTTGAAAGCTACAGAGGAGCTCTACAACATGGGCTGTGTTTGCAGCCATGTCAATTGATGTTTGTTTATGTGTTTATGGCATAAAGATATGTATCATTGGCACCAATTGCCCTCTACCAGTGAATTCTTATACCAGGGCTCCTATAATACCTGTATCTCTATGCAGGTGTTATAATAATTATACACTGTGATACTTACACTATTCATGAACAGCAGAGAAAGTTGCATGCTAGGTTGCAACTAACATATTATCTATCACAACAGTCAACGGACGAAGCGGTGTGGCCGGCCTCCTTCGACAGAGGGGCCACCAGTGCGAGTGTGTACGAGGACCTCGATGAAGGAAGCGGAGGCGCGGCCAGCCGCCTTGCACGACGGAGGACTCTGCTGCCATGGGGCACGAGGTGGACGAGGCGGAGTCCTCCATCACGGCACATCAGATGGAGACGTGTACAGGGCCTCAATCCAAGACCCATGCTGGATCCCAGCAGACATCCCAGATCCTGGGATTAAACTACGTCCTCGCTCGCGGAGTCCCGAGCTTGACGGGAGGCCTGTCCCCACATCGCACGTGGGTTCTGCCGGCCAACAGTCTGAGGAGACGAACGACCTCAGAGATGGCCCAGCAACACAGAGCGATGGCTCTGCAGCTCCTGCTCTGGAGATGGATGTGGATGACCCAATGCAAGGCCCACCGCCCTCACCCACGAGACGCGTACAATGGCGCGAGGACACCCTCACCGTAAAGAAGCACGCGAATTGCAACACTCAACATGAACGGCTATGGGAATCTTGTCAGAGATCACGAAAACAATAAATGGGGCCGCATATACAAAGTACTGTCTGACCAACATATAGGCATTCTCCGGCTCCAGGAGACGCACCTTACCGACGAGAGGAAGGCTGGCCTTCACAAGATGTTTGCAAGGCGCATTAAGATCTTCCATTCAGCACACCCGGATGCCCCAACCTAACGGGAGGGAGTAGCGATTGTAATTAATATGCACTATCTCGATGAGTCCAAGGCCGAAGCTACTGAGATTATACCTGGAAGAGCTCTGCAGCTGTCAATTGAATGTCAGGGCGGAGACAAGCGGCACATACTGTGTGTCTATGCTCCAACATCTGATGGTGTAGAAGGACATAAGAGGTTCTTCAACGAGCTGGAAGAATATTATGAAACGCACCCAGCGAGCCCCAAGCCACAACTCATGGCAGGCGACTTCAACAATGTCGAAGACATTATCGACCGGCTGCCTGTCCAAATGGCCCCGATACATCAATTATCGCCCTCGACAGGCTGAAACTAAGTCTTGGCCTCATGATTGCTGATGGCTGGCGTACGACAAACCCAACGGCGCGCGACTACACTTTCCACCGTGGGTCCGGACAGAACACTGTCTTCTCGAGGCTAAATCGCATTTACGTCAGTACTGATCTCTTCAATAATGCCCAAGACTGGCGAATATGCGAGCCCGGGGTAAAGACTGACCATAGTATGGTCAGCGTCCAGCTCACCTTGGATACAGCCCCGATAGTTCGTCCAGGCGACCGATCTTCCCACTCGGGCTGCTGAAAGACAACAAACTAGCGAAGAGCATTAAGCAGAGAGGCATGGAAGCTCTGCATGAACTCACCTGCCTTGAAACCTCCGGGGTGCGGACAGAGGGCGCGAACCCACAAACTGTACTGCATAAATTCAAGGTCGACACCATGCTGATGGCAAGAGACCGGGAGAGAGCGGTTGTACCAAAGCTGCTCCATGAGATCCGAGAACTCGAGTCGGAGCTGCGGAAGGTCAAGGCAGACCGCACGATGTCGGAACAAGCGACACTTGAGGCGGCGGCTGCGCTAACAACACAGATCCGAGAGCTAAAGATGAAGAGATTCAAACAGCAGCAGCAAATTCGAGGGCAACCCATAGACTATATGGGGACACCCTACGAAGTACTGGTCGCAGTTGCACAAAGAGAGCGCACCTAGAGATGTCATTCCTGCCTTCGAGAAGAACCCTGAGAGGGGACCGTCGGAGGAAGCACGGTACGAGACGGACTTGGCCAAAATGGCGGAGATGGCGAGACGGCACCACAACCATGTTTGTTACGAACAGCCTCCCCGGTACTATTCATTTCCTTTCCCAGTCATCCTATTGTTCGATCATCACGATTCCCATGGTCTCTCTCTGAGTCTCTCACGTTATTGTCTTCATCCATGATGTCTCTCACGCTATTGTCTTTTGACGCTGTTGTTTCCCTCATGTATATAAGACCACCAGCGCTACCTGGGGACCCTCAGTTTCGACCTCTTGTCCCCAGGTAAGCCAAGCTGTACTTCGCTCTGTAGATACCTCTCTCAATACATCTTGTCCCCAGCCCTGATCGTCGAGCCTTGCTCCGCTCTCGCTGCACAAGTGCTCGTCGACGCCCCTGCTCGTCTCGTGAGTCTTCCCTGATCCCCCTCGACGATCAGTCGTAACATTAGGTCGAAACTTCAACACGAGCACCGGCGTATTCCCCCTCCCCACCCTCCATCGGTTGATCGCCGGTTCTATAACCGCGCTCCTGGTGTTGAGCTGTATCTGTCGCTGTTGGTTCTACAACCTACGTGCGCGGTACTACCCTCCTGGACCCCCACCGCTGTCCAGTAAGACTCTGAGGTCCACTGACAGGCGAAGGTCAGGTGAACTCGTGTTCTACCTGACGTCGACCTCTACACACTGGATCAGCCCCCACCGGATCAGCCCCGTCCCTCTTGTGCCCCCTACAACCACGCCTTTCATTCAAGTGCGGTAGAAGATCATCACTGGCGCGGCACTGATCAGCGGTGGTACATCTGCGATCAGCAACCTTGTCCAGAGCGACTACCTACCTGGGCATCAGACGCGCAAGTCTGGACCGATCTCCATACCTACGTCTACCCCACACCGGAACAGGAGGAGCAGATCCGCCAGCGACTGACACAACCAGTTGCCACTACTACTGCTAGTGGACGTCCCCTGCGTGAAGCAGTCCGCCTCTCATCCAGTAGACCGGGTACCCGCCCACCGAGCCGTCTCCCTAGCCGCACCAATACTCCTCCCACTGAGTCTCCACTTAGTGGATCCCGGATCCCTCTCCCCACTGCGCTTGTCCTTGCCAGCGAACGCCTGCAACGTCGAGCATCAGGATCCTTCAGTCCAGTTGCCACCACCTCGGCATTACCCCCTGAGTCCCAGCCGGAGGGACGACAACCTGACATCGTCCTCAATTCCCCGCCTCGGACTCTTCCACCACCTCTTCCTCCACGGAATCCTTCGCGGACGACTACCCCTAGTGCTCCGTCGCAAGGCTCCTCGCACCCCACCACACCGCCACCCATCACCCCCACTCTCCCTACCATGACGGCTACTTTTGACGTCACCAAGCTTCTGCCAGTTCTACTGCCTCGAGAGTACGATGGCAAGAATGCTCAGGAAGGCCTCACCTTCATCAGCAGCGCCAAAGCCTATCACGGAGTTGCCACCGGCAGGAGTAGACGCAAACCTGATCTGGATGGTCGTCTTGAACCGCCTCACAGGCGATGCTGCAAGCTGGGCCGGGCCGCATATCATCACGGCAGCCACAACAACTCCTTGGGCGGATGTCGCTGCGTTCGAAGATGCGTTCAAGGCCCACTTCTGCGCCGTAGATGACAAGGAGGCAGCCACTGCTGAGCTGGTCAAGCTTTGCAAGGCTTCGCACAGGCTTGGCACGGTCAAGGAGTACACTGCTGAGTTCAATGCGGTGGCTGCTCGGACTGGGTTCTCCGATGACGACAAGCGCGAGCGCTACCGTGAAGGACTCCCCTATCGCATCAAGGACGAGTTCGCCACCACTGCTCACGACATCTCTACCCTTGTCAAGATGCAGACGGTTGCCTTGCAGATGGACCAGCACCTGGCACGACGGTCAGAGGAGCGACCTCGCACCGGGAAGTTCCCAAAACGCGGCGAGAAGGTAGCTGCGAATAAGGAACGTCCTCCTACCTCCGGTCCCACCGGTTGCTTCGTCTGCGGACGAAACGGTCACAGGGCTGCCCAATGCCCGAGAGGAAAGGCGGTCAACGCGCGCAGCCTCCTCGTCATCCTCCACGACGTCGGATGAGGTGGTCGCCCTTCAGTTGCAGCTCAAGGCACTGGAGGAGCGCATTGCCACGCTGACGACGATGAAGGAGAAGGAGGGTTTTTGATTCGAGCTGCGCTAGATGCCGCGCGCGCACGCTCATGTACCAATAGTCGCTACGCTGTACTGGGATCGTCGTTTATTTATGAACTCAATCATGATGGACAACACTTCCACATCCCAGTACGACTGAGCGGCAAGCGGCGAGAGAAGGACGTGGTGGCCATGGTTGACAGTGGGGCCACTACAAAGTTTTACATCGACGGTTTGTGGAGGAGAACCGTGTTGCTACGCGGAAGCTAGCATCCCCCATCCGTTTATACAACATCGACGGTACAGAGAACCGCGATGGCACGATTGCAGAGGTAGCCGTGCTAGGGATGACGATCGGGGACCACCAGGAGCAGGTGGTGTTTATGGTGACAGACGTAGGTGACGAGGATGTGATCATCGGCCTTGACTGGCTGCGCGAACACAATCCGGAGATTGACTGGGAGCGTGGCTCGCTGCGCCTATCCCGCTGCCCTTCAACATGCCATGCTAGTAAGAAGGCACCGGAACCTGCTGCAACTGTGACGCGTGATACGGAGGTCAGGCTCACGGCGCGTTCACGTTCAGATCGGGTCCGGAAGGCCAAGAAGATTGGCAGGGTGTGCGCAGCGGTGATGGTCGAAGAGGTGGATGAAGTTGATGAGCCACCAGTGCCGAACGAGGAGGAGTGGGATGGATCTGAGCAACCCTTCTGGATGCCTGGATGGAGGGGCGCAGCCTACAAGGTGCTCCTCAACTCTTTGTTCTGCGAGCCATACCTATTCCCAGGAGCTGCGGAACAGGAGTACCAGAAACGGGGGCCAGCTCGTCCTGTCGAACAACTGGTGCCGGAACACTACCATGAGTACCTTAGTGTGTTTTCAAAGGAGGCGTCAGAACGGTTGCCCAACCATCGCCCCTATGATCACGCTATTGAGCTGGTTCCTGATGCCAAGATGTTCCACTCCAAGGTGTACCCTCTATCCCCGAACGAGCAGGTCGAGCTTGATAAGTTTCTTGAAGAAAACCTGGCCAAGGGTTACATTCGCGAGTCGAAGTCACCGATGTCCTCTCCCTTCTTCTTCGTCAAAAAGAAGGATGGCAGTCTTCGCCCTGTGCAGGACTATCGGAGACTAAACGACATCACCATTAAGAACCGTTACCCGCTGCCGCTGGTTTCGGAACTGATGGATCGACTCAAGAAGGCCAAGTACTTCACGAAGCTCGACATTCGCTGGGGGTACAACAATGTTCGCATAAAGACAGGCGACGAGTGGAAAGCGGCCTTCGTGACCAACCGGGGACTCTACGAACCCACAGTCATGTTCTTTGGTCTGGCCAACTCCCCCAGCACCTTCTCTGCATTCATGAATGACATCTTCAAGGACCTCATCATTCTCGGCAAGGTCACCGTCTATCTCGACGACATCCTCATCTTTACGAATGACCTTGATGAACATCGCACCCTTGTCCGAGAGGTCCTGAAGCGTCTGAAGGAGCATGACCTGTTCTGTAAACCAGAGAAGTGCGAATTCGAGCAGACCAAAGTGGAGTACCTCGGGATGTTCGTGTCCGAGAACCAGGTGAGATGGACCCGGTGAAGGTCAAGGGCATCGCAGACTGGCCAGTTCCCCGCAATGTGTCAGACATCAGGAAGTTTCGCGGCTTTGCGAACTTCTATCGTCGCTTCATCCGGAACTTCAGCGCCATCTGCAAGCCTCTAGACAGGCTGACTGGCAATGTCCCTTGGCAATGGGGAGAGGAGGAGCAGCGGGCATTTGAGGAGCTGAAGCAGTGCTTCCTGACAAGTCCCGTACTCCGCATCTATGACCCGGACCGTCCCACACGTGTGGAAGTCGACGCCTCTGGGTTTGCCACAGGAGCGGTGCTGTCGCAGGAGGGGGAGGATGGAAAGTGGCACCCGATCGCCTTCCACTCCGAATCCATGAATGATGCGAGCGCAACTACGAGATCTATGACAAAGAGATGCTCGCAATCATTCGTGCCCTCCAGGCGTGGCGCCACTACCTCGAAGGACTGCCCAGTACATTTGAGATTCAGTCAGATCACAAGAATCTTGAATACTGGCGTACGGCGCAGAACCTCACCAGACGGCAGGCTCGATGGGCTCTCTACCTCTCTCGTTTTGACTTCGTCATCACACACAAACCGGGCACATCTAACGGTCGAGCAGATGCACTATCCCGTCGCCCTGACCACCAGCGAGACGACGCAGATGACAACCAAGGTCGCACGGTGCTACAGCCTAGTCACTTCCGCTCTCTGGCTGCTAGACGTGGACATCTGGCCCTTGTACCGGAGAAGTCACTTCTGCGTCGGATCCGAGAGTGTGGAGACCGCGAGAAAGAGGTGGCAGAGGCACTGCGCAAGGTGGAACAACTCGGGCCAGCACGGCTGCAGAATGATCTGGTGGACTGGAACGTCGAGCAAGGTCTTCTCCTCTATCGAGGCAAGGTCTACGTCCCCAACGATCGCGCACTACGGGCAGATATTGTTCGCCTGCACCACGACCTACCACCCGCTGGGCACCCAGGCCAGTGGAAGACCATTGAGCTAGTAAGCCGCAACTACTGGTGGCCGGGTATGACACAGTTCATCAAAAACTATGTTGAACCTGTGACACCTGTCGACGAGGCAAGCCAATCCATGGCAAACGGCACGGTCAGCTGCAGCCAAACGAGATCCCAGACGGCCCTGGTCAGGTTGTGACCTGTGACTTCATCACCGGCCTACCAGAGGTTGATGGGTACAACGCGCTGCAGCTCATTGCGGACCGGCATGCGAAGCTAGTGCATCTCATCCATGTCGAGACGAGATCGATGCCGAGGGTGCGGCGAACAACTTCATACGGGAGTATTTCCGCCTCCATGGACTACCACGAAAGATCATCTCCGACCGTGGCCCCCAGTTTGCCAGCAAGCTCTTCCGTGCCATTCTTAAGGGTCTCGGCATTGAGAGTGCACTGTCCACTGCGTACCACCCCCAGACCGACGGACAGTCAGAGAGGTGGAACCAGGAGGTGGAAGCCTACTTGCGGATGTTCTGCTCACGCCGCCGAGACGACTGGGTGCAGTGGTTGCCCATTGCAGAGTTTGCGTTCAACTCTCATGTCCACTCCTCCACAGGGTATTCACCCTTCTACCTGCTCTACGGGTTCGAGCCACAGTTCCACATCCCCATGCTACCCACTGAGGTTCCTGCGGCAGACAGTCGTCGCGAGGAACTACGACGGGCCCGGGAGGATGCGACTGCAGCTTTGACACTCACTGCGGAACGCATGAAGGCGCACTTTGACCAGCATGCTCGAGACGCTCCGGTCTTTGAGCCAGGTCAGAAGGTGTGGCTGGACACTCGCAACCTGCGAGTCACAGGGATGCCTCGGAAGTTGGTGGACAGGTATGCAGGTCCCTATCCAGTGGTACGCCGAGTTGGCAACCTTGCCTATGAACTCCGTCTACCAAAAGACCTACCCATCCATCCAGTCTTCCATGTGTCGCTGCTGCTGCCGCACAAGCACAGCTCTTTACCGGGCCGGCACCCACCAGAGCCTGCACCGATTGAAGTGGAAGGAGAAGAGGAGTACGAAGTTGAGCGGGTGCTGGAGTCTCGCCGCTACGGACGAGGAAGGAAGCTCCAGTACCTCGTACGGTGGAAGGGATGGGGTCCCGAACACGACAGCTGGGAGCCTGCAGAAAACCTGACCCATGCTCCACAGCGGGTTATGGAATTCTACGCGCAACACCCAACATCTCACCGTTAGGTCGTGCGGACACGACCCTTGGGAGGGGGGTACTGTTACGAACAGCCTCCCCGGTACTATTCATTTCCTTTCCCAGTCATCCTATTGTTCGATCATCACGATTCCCATGGTCTCTCTCTGAGTCTCTCACGTTATTGTCTTCATCCATGATGTCTCTCACGCTATTGTCTTTGACGCTGTTGTTTCCCTCATGTATATAAGACCACCAGCGCTACCTGGGGACCCTCAGTTTCGACCTCTTGTCCCCAGGTAAGCCAAGCTGTACTTCGCTCTGTAGATACCTCTCTCAATACATCTTGTCCCCAGCCCTGATCGTCGAGCCTTGCTCCGCTCTCGCTGCACAAGTGCTCGTCGACGCCCCTGCTCGTCTCGTGAGTCTTCCCTGATCCCCCTCGACGATCAGTCGTAACAATGTTCAGCGCAATGAGCTGAGTATGAAACCAGCGGATGAGCGTGAGCAGGATATTCGGACAGCCTTGAACAGCCTCAATGTGTCAGTATCAGATGAACAACGCCAGGAGCTGCATGGCGAAATAACATACGAGGAGTGCGAACTTTCCTTATGATTCTCAAAGAATGGGTCTGCTCCAGGTATGGACGGAATTTGCTTTGAACTTTGGAAGATGTTGCACGCGAGGCACTCAGAGGACTCCCGCTTCCCTGACTGTCAGGATTTTGACATGTTGGTGCTGCTGCGAGCTGCCTTTGAGGATATGTGGACCCACGGGGTGAGCGCAACTACTTCCTTTGCAGAGGGCTGGATTGCTCCCATCTATAAGGAGAAGGGAGAGCAGTCTAAGATTGTCAATTACTGCCCAATAACACTCCTGAATACAGACTATAAATTGCTTAGCAAAACCCTGGCAGTCCGGTTAGCGGACATTGCTCCGGACTTGATACACAAGTTGCAAGCAGGCTTCGTACCTGGCCGTAAAATCCATAATCATACTCAATTAGCCCGGATGATGACCCTATGGGCTGAGAAAAATGGGGCTGATGGTGCAATAGTCGCACTGGACCAGGAAAAAGCATACAACAAAGTCGCGCACGACTATCTCTGGCGAGTTCTTCGCCAATTTGGCATTCCTGACGAATTTGTGAACCTAGTAGAATCCCTATATGCAAACGCAAACACGTCAGTCATGATCAATGGCATTCTGAGTAGACCGTATCAGGTTTATCGGGAGTACGCCAGGGCGTCCCCCTCTCCTCCTTATTGTTCGACCTTGCCATTGAACCTCTCTCGGCGATGATTTGACATTCAGACCTGACATGCCTCAGTATTCCATGCACCGGAGAAGTGCTCAAGGCTACCCTGTTCACGGACGACATGACCGTGTATGTCTCGTCGGACGACAACTTCGCCGTGCTCCAGTCGATCCTCGACACCTGGTGTTCGGCCGCAAAAGCGTGATTCAACCTGCAGAAAACAGAGATTATCCCAATAGGCTCCTCCGAGTACAGACAGAGAGTAGCGGATACATACCACCCGACAGGGAATTGGGAGAACTTCCCAACTAACGTACATGTGGCCAGAGACGGCGAACCGGTACGAATTTTGGGTGCCTTCTTTGGAAATGAGGTTAACCAGATTGACCTATGGTCAACTGTACTCACAAAGATGGTCGCGATGCGACAGCCGTTGATGAAAGCGATGGCGCGATGGCGGAATGGCCATTCTACAGTCATCGGTAAGAAACATGTTCTACAAATGATAGTGGGGGGTATGACTCAGTATCTGATGAATGTTCAGCGTATGCCTGAGCCTATTGTTAAATGGCTCACGAAGGTCATGTGCAGCTATCTCTGGGATGACAAGCACAACTCCCCAGTAGGGATGAGCCATGTCTGCCTGCCTGTAGAGTGAGGAGGCCTAAGTGTTCTGGATCTGCACGCCAGGAATGAGGCAATAGACATTATGTGGTTTAAATCATATCTCGACTTCAGCACAGAGCGTCCACTGTGGGTGTACCTAGCAGACGATCTCCTGGCTAACCACGTCCCTAAGACGTGCAGACCACAGCAGTCTGACCTGCGTATCAATATGTTCCTGCAGGGCTGGAGTGTGTACCAATAATGGCGAGGCAAATGCACGTGTCGGTGCAGGGGTCTTCGTCGGCGGGAACCAAGCATTGAACAAAAGTCTGCGGCTCCTGGAAACGTTAGAACAGTTGAATCAGACTGAAGAGGCGGTGGCCACGCTGATGGCGGTGCGTCTGCCTGGTGACTTCACTCGGGTCAGACACATCACAGACTCAAAGACGGTCATGGACTCGCTCACCAAATGGCATCGGAGGCATGAAGATACAGGGTATATCTTGCAGAGGAATGCCCAGATTACCAAGGCTATCATGGCGCAGTTGAGAATGAGGAAAGCTCACTCGGTTTACAAGTGGGTTAAAGGCCATGATGGCCACCCTGGAAATGAGGCGGCCAATAGGTT
This sequence comes from Lentinus brumalis, assembly GCA_001792895.1. Lineage (NCBI taxonomy): Eukaryota > Fungi > Basidiomycota > Agaricomycetes > Polyporales > Polyporaceae > Lentinus > Lentinus brumalis. Next base: position 44,480 of record MARA01000070.1, on the reverse strand, counting down.
AGCTGCGGAAGGGGCAGAGAAAAATGATAACGACGAAGTCTTGCTAGCAATTCCATCGGAGTATACACTCTCGGGCGCAAAACTGAACTGCATCATGTTGTAAGTAAGCCGCGCGCCCATACGGCCCGGCGCAGCGCTTCGTACTGTACAGCTCGGAGTTCGCCGAAACCTTAAAGTTTCGGCGCCATCTACAGTACGCTCGACAGCCTGTAGTTTCCCTAGTTGTTGAATCCATCCGTCGCTCGCCGTCGCTCGCTCGTGTGCCCGTTTTCCTGTTACAACAGGTTATGAGCCCTGCAGCTTAATCCGCTCGTTCTTGCTGTCTTCGTCGCCAACTCGTTCTCAACCGCTCGCAAACGGTCGGTAACCTCCCGAGCCACCGCAGTTCGACTACGCCTCTTTCGACACCGAGCACTACTGTCCCTACCCTTTTTCTTTTTGTCCCCCTGGTCCCTACCATTCAAGATGGACGAAAAGCCCAGTCAACTCCGTGTTGCGCTGCTCGTCGAGGGCAACTACGAGGTATGGCGCATTCAGATGGTCGCAGTCCTCGTCGCGTTGGACCTCTGGGATGTCGTCCGTCCTGCGTTCGAGGTCCCGTCCGAGGAGATGCCGAAGGGTCCGAAGGGGTTGCAGGTGCAGCAGAAGAAGCGGGAGATGGCCAGGTCGAAGATCATCCTCAGTATCGATCCTTCCCAGGTGCCTTTCGTGATGGGCATGGAAAACCCTCGCGAGATGTGGGAAGCGTTGGAGCAGGTGCATCGTTCTTCTTCAGTCAATTCCGCTCTCTCTCTCCGTCGCTCCTTCCTCCGCATGGTCAAGTCCGAGGACGAGTCTGCCATTCGCTGGATTGGTCGAGTTCGCGCTCGAGCGCTCGAGCTCTCCCATACCCCATGCCCCGCCACTACCGTCGACATCATACTTGTCATCACCGAAGGCCTCCCCCCTCAGTATGCCCCCGTGCTGACCCAGCTTGAGTCGCTTCCATTCGACTCGCTCACCATTGCCGCTGTCACCACCCGCATCACCGGCTTCGAGGCTCAGCTCAGCCGCAGCCAGGCCAGCATCTCGGATTTCTCCGACCTGTCTGCCCTCGTGGCCCGCTCAGACGTCACGTGCCACCAGTGCGGTGGTGTTGGCCACTATATTCGTGAGTGCCCGACTCCCAAGTCACTCTCCAAGCCGAAGAAGACTCGAGGAGCTGAAGGGGATGGAGGCGAGGTGGAGGGGCGCCTGTCAACGCGCATGGCACGACTGGAGGTCGATTCAGACGAGGAGCCCCCTGAGGTGATCCGTCTCTACTGATGTATTCTTTGGTATGGTCGCAGGCTTAAGGGGCGTGTTGTAAGTAAGCCGCGCGCCCATACGGCCCGGCGCAGCGCTTCGTACTGTACAGCTCGGAGTTCGCCGAAACCTTAAAGTTTCGGCGCCATCTACAGTACGCTCGACAGCCTGTAGTTTCCCTAGTTGTTGAATCCATCCGTCGCTCGCCGTCGCTCGCTCGTGTGCCCGTTTTCCTGTTACAACACATCACACAGAAGCTCGCCTACCGTTGATACGCCAAGGGGCGAAATGAGCGGATAACACCACACAAATCTCCAGCCAAGGACTGTATGCACGTATTTTATATGCGAGGAGGGAAGAGGCTCCTAACCAACCCTAACTGAACGGAGACCTATGTCCAGGAGGGCTACGTACGACTCCCGACCGACAGGAGCGTCCGGAACGAGACGCGGAAACCACGGAGAAGAATGGAGGGAACGGCACGGAGACGGGACGGTAGGGAGGACTCAACGGTGCCTGCCCGGACGGCGAGGAGACTTCCGACGCACGGACGCGACGGGTGCGAACCACGTAGGACACGGAGAGGAGACCACGGAGATAGTAGCGGATGAAACGGGTTCGAACTTATCGACTCGACGGCGGTAGGACTTCTTGACGGTGACGGCGATACTTTCAACGGTGAGCACGGAGCGGCGGCGGTAGACTTAGAGCTGAACTGTGGGGAGAACGGAATCTGAATTGCACACCACGCTACCGAAGGTACAAAAGCAAAGCTACCCTAACGACAGCACGCAAGCCTCGGAAAGCCCTCGCAAACGGTCCTGAGCCAATAGGGGCGGGCGGAGCTCCTTGCGCACGGGCCTGCTGTCAGCCTTTAACCACAGCTAACCAACCAGCGCGCGTGCCGAGCCCCAACCGGTTCGAGGCGCTGGCGACCGACGTTTACCCAAGATGGTGGCGCGGAGCTCCAACTCCGGCGATAACCACCTCGACCAATCAACTGGCGTGGAGGACGCTCCAGAACCCCTCCGACCATGCGTCCGTGACCGAGACTGCGTACGAGACCTCGGAACTGCGGCTAGATGCCTCGTCGAGGACGTGAACTGTCTGACAGGCCACCGCTCGGTGCGGACGAGCTGCAGACCGCGTTGTCCGGCCTGTGCGGGGTTCGGACGGTAGGAAAGGTGACGGAGCGATAGGGAAGGAGTACGGTGCTGCGACGAGCGTACTGGCCACTGTAGGACGGTCGGGAGTACTGGGCTCGCTCCGACGGACCTTCCGAAAGGGCGCAAATTCCGTGCATAGACGTGTCCGTACCTATCATCCCCTCCCCACTGAAATCTGGACCGTCCTCGGTCCATCCGATTGGCGGGTGGGGCCTGAGGGGGAACGGTACCATCGATAGCCTGACTCCCGCGAGTATTTAAGGTCGCCGTACCATCCAGAACTGTCCGGTAGTGTCGAACGCCATGCCGAACGGACCTACGACTTGGCCTGAGCTCCGTCTCACCGTGAGGGAGGATGCCCTTCGGTACGCCGATGGTGCGGTGTCTCTCCTTGAAGCGGACCTTGAGTCTGGAAATTTCGGCGACGACGAGGCCGAGCTGCAACGCGACATGTCGACGATAGCTGATCTCCTGGTACGTCCCTATCCTCTCCGGACCGCCTTCGGTGCTGATTGCTGCCCAGGACGGGCTGATGATCCTCGGATGCACCCCCGGACAGGTGTTCGGACTATGTGAGCGTACTCGGACGACCTTATCGGAGTGGCCTATCGAGGCTGACCTCCGGAACGCTGTCGTGCGAGACTTCCTGGGCCGGATAGACAGCTCCCGCCGGACGTTGCGCTTGGCCGCGGTGTCTGCCGAGGAACTGGACGTCTCTCGCGAGCTTCAGGTCGCCCGAGAGTGCCTCCTAGTGCTGAATCGTTCCCGACGGCCGGACCTGGCCCTGGCCTTCCGTGTTACTGCGGAGATCCATCGACTCGCGGAGCGACAGGAAGAGCTCCGCCGCGAGCGCATCGCACTCGAGGATGGCCGGCTCCGAAGCGAAACTCGCGCAGTTGCTCGTAAGCGCTCCCTTCCTACGCGTGCCGCACGGTCTGACCTTGCTCTGCTAGGAGCGGACTCGCCGGTGCGAGTGGTGTACGACGTCGACGCGGGGGAGACATCGTCGAGGGCTCGGACGCCTAGGAAGGATCGGAGACGGGGAACTCCTCAGGAGGGCGTGCGGATAGCGCGGAGGGCGCGCTGCGTCGACGGAGCGCCCGTAGAATAGTCCTAAAGCGGAAATAAAGTTACTCGTTTCGGCATGACAGCGGATGAACTCCGTTGACGGCGAAGGGCGCGGTGACGTCGCGAATCCCGGTGCTTCCTGATTGTTTGACCTTCGTTCGTGATTGAGGACGCGAAATTTTTTGCCTCCGAGGCTCCCTTAAAGACCTACCGTCGGGCGCGTTCGGTCGCTCGTGCTCCTTGACCTCTTCCTCCCTCCTCGACGCTTCAACATGGCAGCCCCTCTCTCTCCTAACGTCGACCTCAGCGACCCCGAGGACTTCACCAACGCCTCGAACTTCGCCTCCTTCGTCGAGAGCTTCGTCCTGGACGAGCTGCACCCCTACTCGGGCCGCTACTACGGGGAGGCCGCGGAGCACTTCCTCCGCTACCTGGTGAGTTTCGTCCTGCTTGTCGGAGCCATCGGGGGCCAACCGGGCGGTCGACTGAATCCTCTAGGAGGCCGCGCCTTCCGAACCCAGCGGGGAATACCGGTCCCGCTTTCCCGCGTTCTGGGGGACCTTCAGCGAGCACGCCCCCGCGGAGCTCCAGCGCGAGTTCTTCCGCAAGTGCAGCCAGGCGGTCCTGGCCCGGGACGCGGACTTCCTTCACGCGCAAGTCCAGCTCCACCAGGAAGGCATCAAGAACGCCGAGGCCCGCTTCCAGGAGTGTCGCGCCGCGTCAAACCTGGTCGGCGGAACGCTCCCGCGGACGTCGCGGAGGCTCGGGACTTGGAGCACGAGCTGAAGCTGGCGCGGAGCCGGCTTGAGGTCTACCAGAAGGCGGAGACCGCCGTCTCGGACTACGGTACGTTCCTACGCCTCCGAGGCGTCCCTTTTTGCGCTAACCTCCTGTGTGTAGTGAACTTGCTCGCGAACGCGGACCCCTCCGAGCCTCGCGCTCTCGACTTCACAGACAAGGACAAGTACCTCCCGTTCGCCCCGGACGTCGTGGCGAAACTCTTCAGGATCTCGCCGCTTCCTAGCCCGCCGCCCGCACGCACGACTTCTCAAGGCCCCAAGACCCCGCAAGGGCGCAAGGCTCCGCAAGGGCCGAAGACTCCGCAGGGTTCGAAGGCTCCGCCGGGCCCGAAGACTCCGCAGGGACAGAAACCTCCGCAGGACGACGGCGGCGATGAGGACGCTGAAGGTTCCAGCGAGGACGACGAGCTCGCCAGCACGATGCAGGAACCCCAGCCCAGTGGCAGCAAGAAGCGCAAGCCCGCCAGTGGCTCTGGCCGGCGCAGCGGCAGGAAGAAGCCCAAGATCGACCCCACGGCAGCTCGGAGGAGGGAGTGCTGCTCTCCTTCGAGGGACCGGTAAGTCTCCGCCCGTTCCTGCCGCGGCGATCGCTTCGCTAACCTGTAGGACCTTAGTGCGACCTCTGTCGCTCGAAGGGGGGCCGCTGCTCTCTGTCGGGGAAGGTCGGCCTCTGCCAGAAGTGCCTGAAGGACTCGCAAGGGTGCCGGTGGGCCGGCTCCAACGTCTTCGGCGAGATGTCCTGTAAGTCCGTCCTCTCGTCTGCCTTCTGCGGTGGCTGACCCTTGGCGTTCGACAGGGAACCGCAAGACCATCGCCCTCTTCAACGGCGAGGGCTGGGTCCCTATCCCCGGCACCCCCGACATTCGCTACATGGCCGTCCGGTTCATCGCGATCTTCGAGCGGGACCGGCCGCGTTTCCGGGTCGTCGACCAGGACGCACTCGCTGAGCGGCTGCGAGCTCTCGGTCTGCCCGACGCCATCGCGCCCACTGCGATCCCTGCGGACTTCGCTCCGACCGTCGAGCCCGCGGAGGTCGCGGCCTTCCGCGACAAGCACAAGGGCTGGGCGGTCTTCAAGGTCCTTCCCTGGAACGCGCCCGCTCCTACTGCGCCTCCGACGACTCCTGCCGGGACTGCGGGGACCTCCTTGCCTGCGGGGGTCTCGTTCTCCGCTCCCTTCTTGGTCCCCTACCAGGGGGACTTGTCCGGACTCTCGCCGTTCGACCGGCTGGTCGCGGAGAACCGGCTGGAGGCCAACCGGCTGGTGTACGACATCTGGGGGAAGGCCCACGAGCTCGTCGCTCGGATGACGCGGGAGAAGGAGCTCACCGGAGAGACCTTCGGGAAGTATCGGTCGGAGGAGGAGGGGGTGGAGCTGCCTCCCAAGATCAGCTTTTCGCGGCTCGCGGCGACGGACCCCGGACAGGACCTCGTCGCGAAGCTCCTCCGGTTCCGTGCTCCTGGGGGTGGGGACTCCTGATTGCTGCTTCGGACGCCTCGGACGGTCCTCCTGTGTCAGTAACAGGAGCGTTAGTGGGCTTCGGTCGCGCTTTGTACAGTAATAATTTTCTTGGCCTGTCCTTGTAGTCTCGAATGCTTTGTATATGCAAGAAAATGAATGCTGTCTTGTTTTGAATTGGACTGAGTGGTAAGGATAGTGTGGTGCGCCGTAGGGGCAGAATTGTAAGTACTAGTGTCTAGATGTAAAGGAATGTTGTAACGCATCGGACGGGGCTCGGACGCCTCGGAGGCGCGATATGCCCGGTAGTTGGCCACGTAGGAAACCTGATAGGAAGGTCCGGAGAGGTAAAGGAATGTGAGACGACCCTTAGGGTCTACTGTGAGACTCGGAGAAAATTCGGACGGTAGTGCGGAAGGAGAATAGATTGTCATAGGGAAGGGAACGGGGGACGTAAGTAAAGGGCAACGGTAGGTATAGTTTCTCGTAATGTAGTGCTTGGCGCGGGATATCCCTCCCCTCCCCACTGAAATGTCGACTGTCCTCAGTCGACGCTTCCGTGGGCGCTAAACCCGGGGTGGTTAATCCACGTCCTCGAAGTCCTCCTGCTCATCTACCTCCGTTGCTTCGATGATGCGGAGCTTGTCGTCGGAGACGTCGAGCGCACCGTCGGGCACGTAGATAGCTTCTCGGGCGAGGTACGGGATGAGTCGGAAGGCGGCGACGGGGCGGTCGAAGACGGCGCCGTTGAGTTCGGCGATGACATATGCTCCGCCGCGGTTCCGCTTGATGACCACGTAGGGGCCGAGGCAACGGGGGCGCATCTTGCGGTTGAGGGACTTTTCGATAGCGGTATTGCGCATGAGACGAGGCGTCCGCGCTCGAAGTTGAAGGACTTGATTGTCCGAGCGTGGTCCTGCTCGAACTTCTGCGCTGCCTCGACCCGCTGCTTGAAGACCGTAGAGCGCAGGAGGCTGAGCTGCTCCGGACGCTTCTGGAGTGCGATGGCGCGTCGGACGATGAGCTCGGCGGTCGATAGCATCTTGGTGGGTACCGGCATCAGGTAGGTCGCCTCAGCGATGTCGAATGGCATGATTGGGTTCGTCCCGGTGACCGCGAAGTACGGAGAGCAGCCTAGGCGTCGTCGGACGGTGACTCTGTCCGCCCAGAGGGTGGTGTATACTCGGGAGACCCATAGGGAGGCATCCCCGTCGCAGGCCTTGAAGAGGCCGTCCCGGACGTGGAAGTGCGGTCTTTCGACTATTCCGTTTGCCTGCGAATTGTAGCCGGAGATACGGATATGAAAGACGTGGTACTTCTTCGAGAGGTACTCGAGGGCGGCTATCCAGGGGGACCCGTTGTCGGACACGATCTCGGAGACCGCGCCCCACCGGCACAGGAGATCTTGGTAGAGCCAGTCGCCGATGACTTGCGCGGTCTGCGACTTGGACGCTCGGCCTTCGACCCAGGACGTAGTAGCGCACCGAGCGTGGAAGAAGTGCTTGTAGGTCCCTGGCATATCCATAGAGTCAACGTGAACGTGGACCATCGGCGGAGCAGGGTACGGAATGGTCGGAGGGATGTGGATACGAGTAGTCTGGCGGATCTGGCACAGGTGACAGCTACGGACGTACCAGGCAACGTCGGACTTCATTTCCGGCCACCAGAAACGTTCCGCGACGAAGGCTCGGGTCGCGTAGATTCCGCGGTGTCCGATGTAATCGTGCATTTCGACTAGGACCTGCGAGCGGATGTCCGGTGCGAGTACCCTCTTGTGGGCCCCGTCTTCTGAGGTGCGCCAAAGGCGGCCCTCCTTGTCGACGAAGAAATCCTTGGCCCACTTCGAGAGTCGGGTGAACTCCCGGTCGTCGAGCTCTGACGGGCGCTCGCGAGATCTTAACCACTCGCGCGCTAGCTCGAGGCGTCGGTCCATCTTCGCTGCAGCGGATGTCCGCGGAAACCGATCGTACGGTATCGGCGGGACCTCCGGTAGCTTCGCAGACGTTCCGCTGGTTTGCTGCATGAGGATGGTGAAGGAGGGCGCGTCCGGTGCGGCCGGTGCGCGTAGCGGGGCGTCGGACAAACGGAGCGTCGGAGGAGGGTTGACCAAGTGCATCATGCTATAGAGCCGGTCGATCCAGTCGTCGAAGTCATCGTCCGGCTCGGGCGTGTCTCCCGGCTGAGGTGGACGCCTCGACAGGCCGTCGGGGCCGTGGTGTACTCCGGGTACGTGGACTAGGGTGAAGTGGAAGGTTGTGATGGAGACTATCCAGCGGTTCATCGAAGCGGACGGGGCGTAGTCGGGGTGCCGGAGCATACCCTCGATGTAGCGGGCGTCGACTTCGACGACAAGGTTGCGGACCCCGATCAGGTGGAACCGGAGTGCGCGAAGTGTCCGGTAGAGTCCGTAAAGCTCGAGCTTGGCCTGCGAGAAACGGGCTTCGCGCTCGTTGAGGGTTATAGAGCCGAAGCGATTGTAGTAGCGGATTTTCGGGTCGTTGATGTCTTGTTGGGCGAGATGGTAGCCCACGGCGATGTAGGAGGTGTCGACGGCCAGGATGACAGGAGCGTCGGACTCGTAGTCGAGCGGACGGAGGGCGGGGGAGTCCAGGAGAGCCTGCTTGAGGTCCGCCATCGCCTGTAGCTGCTCCGCCCCGAACTCGAAAGGAACATCCTTCCGAGTTAGCTTGACCAGGGGGTTAGCTCGCTTGGCGAAGTCCTTGATGAAGATGCGGGCCACCCCGACCGTTCCGAGGAAGGCCCGGACCTCCGAGAGGTCCTTGCACGGTCCCCAGTTGGCGATGGCTTCGGTGCGCTTGACGTCGGGCTTACGCCCCTCCGGAGTACAGAAGTGCCCGATGGCTACGAACTCCGGTGGTCCTATGTTCGCCTTAGTCCCGGAGAACGTCCCGCCGGCATGCTTGACCCGCTGAACGCAACGGTTGACGTCCGGTAGGTGTTCCCAGAAGTACCTTCGGACTCCCGGATTCGCCGGGATCATCTCCCACCCTCCTACGGCAACCTTGTACTGGTCCGCGGGGCCCTTGACCGTAACATCGTCGATATAGGGAAGGGTTACATGCGGTATCTCCGGCTGCAGGATGAACGTGACGTCATCGTGGAAGATCGGAACTGAGTTCGACCAACCCATCGGAAGCGTCGTAAGGCGCATAGCTCCGAACGGCGTCTGGAAGGTGGTTAAGTCGCGCGAGCGCTCGTCGATCTCCCGTTCGTCGTACCCCACGTAGAGGTCCAACGTCGTGCCACACGCGCGACCGGCGAACTGTTCCGCGAGGTGGTCCAGGACCGGCGGGACTCCGGAGTGCTGGATGGTGACCTTGTTGAGAGGCTCGAGGCTGTGGACGATCCGGATGTTGCCGTCCTTCTTGAGTACGCAGAACCACCGGGACCGGTAGGACGCGTTGGAAGGCTCGTAGACTCCGGCGGCGATCTTCCGTTGGATGAGGGCCGCGGCTTGAGCGTAAATACCGGGCGGGATAGGGAAGTTCTTCTCTACCCACGGAACATGCGGAATGACCGGGAACCGCACTGGGGGAAACATGTCACGCCGGAAGCTGCCCCGCTCGGAGTCGTCCCACGCAAATGCTCCCTGTTGTTTGCACATGAAGTCGTCTAGGACGTCCAGCTTGGCGGGCAGTAACCATTGCGCGTGATGCGCTCGAAAACGCTCCCTGCGCTCCGCGGTGTAGCGTCCCGTCGGAACATACGGCGGAGGGTTCGGGTCTAGGAGCGGGAGGTCGGCTAGAGGGTCGCCGATCCGGTTGCGGACGATGCGGTATTCTGCGGGCAGCTCGCCGATCACAGGACGGACCTTGAGAGCGACCGGCTTGTATTTCTTTTTGCTTTTTAGTAGAACCGTGAACGGAGGCTTGGAACCAGTAGCGGAGAGACGAGGGGTATCGCGGTTCGGGGGGACCGGTCGCTGCGGTTGGCTTTTCGTCTTGGAGACTGGGTATGTAGCCACCGGACGGCCCGGACCCACCGGCACCGACGTAGGAGATAGAGAGCCGGAAGCAGAGGAACGCATCGGAGAGACAGAGGACGAGAGAGCTGACGGAACAGTGGAAAAGAAGAGGGACTGGAGCGACGGTTTAGACGTGACCTCCTCGCAAGCGGACAGATAGGAAAGGAGAATAGATATAGGGGCACCGTCGGGCATGGGGGCGTAGGCGGTAGCCCGGGCGTGCTGGGTGGTCACCAACTGGTGTACCCATGATACATTACACGCCGTTCAATGGTCTGGACCGTATTACAAAACAGTCCGTACAAAAGTGTATTGTATTAGACCCTTCCGGGAGGTCCGTAACCTCTCCCGGAGGTGTCTGTCGGCTTCTCGGCTGCTTCCCTGTATGGTAGGAGCTCCCGGAGGGTGTCTACAGCGATCAAATCTGCACTTAAACAGTTCCCTAGCGCTACACAAGCTTGGAGCCGACAATTGATGCATATTACCCACAGTTTAGGGTTCTCCATTAGCAAGCTCTCGCTCTACAAAGCGCTTGTACTCGGCTAGGGTCCCCTCCTCGTCCTCCTCCCCCAGGTCCTGGGCACCGTCCAGAATCTCCCCATCCTCATCCTCCACCACTACTCGATTGTTAACCCGCCGCCGAATCGTCCGAGCAACATAGCCCTCCACAGGCTCCCACTCTACACCCAGCGCGACGCCTGCATCCCGGGCCAGCTTCAGCCACACCTGTCGGCACGATCCGCGCAGCTCGTGCCGGATAGCAGCCTGTCTGTGTGCGTAGGCCGTGAGACCCTCTTGCAGGGTGTCGTCGACAGCAGGCCGCTGTCCGATCCTAGCAAGCCATGCTGCCTCGGCAAAGCCCAGGAAGGCGAGGACACGACGCATCTCCTCGGGCAGCAGCCGCTTCTCCTCCAACCAACGCTTCAAGCGGGCACGAAGCTGCAGCCATTCCCTTCGCAAGGAGTCGGCATAGCCAGCCTCGTCGCTGTCAGCGCCCCGCCAAATCCAGGAGACGGTCTTGTATCCCTCAGCAGGACCGGGCTTCTTCCGTTTGCGCGCGCGTTCTGCCACAGCGTCCGGGTCATCATCCTGCACCCCACGAATGTCGTTGTCGGTGAGGACTCGGAATTCGGCCTCCCAGGGACCAGGACCAATGAGCGCGAGCTTCGCACGGCGAGCACGACGATACTTCGCAGCCGCGCGCTGGACGCGGTCATCCTCCCCGCCAATCTCGGTTCGAGCGCGCGTGCTAGGGCCCTGATAACGTACGTGCAATCGTTTGATGGTGTAGAGGCGGTGCCGAGCATGGAGGTGGTTCCGCAAGTCTTGAAGTGAGTCGCGGCACTGTGCGTCGCGCAGACGCGCTTCTATCGAGAGTATGTCGGAGGGGCAGGCGGTTGCTCGATCTCCTGGTGCAATCTCTGAGGGGAGACCCAGGAGGATGTTCTCAATGGCCTCAGTCTCTGTGTGCGCCGCTGGGTTCTTGAGCAGCAGCGGCAGAGCGGCGGGCGTATAGATAGCCTGCAGTGTTCGCAGCTTCTGCACACGGTGGCGAAATGAGGTGCGCTGCTCGAGGACCTGTGGCAGTTTGGTGTCGTCGGCTTCTGCTTTTTCGGCCTCTTCCTTCAGCCGTACTCTAAGTAGCATGAGCACATGTATATGGAACGATCATGCAGAATGACTTACTGGGAGTCCTCGAGATCTAAGGCCATTGTAATAAAGCCGAGCGCGCTCACTTGGCCCTGCGCGACATGGCCTGTGGCCGCAGACTTCGCTTGAACCTCCTTCGCGATTGCCTGCTTCGTCTGCGCCTCGGACGGCCCTAATTTAAGCGTAAGTCAGCAGAGATCGACAACATGTAGGCTGCGGCGGTATGCACCTGTCTTCACAACATGGTAGGGATCAGGCAGCGTCATGTCGGCCTCCCAGGCCGCGACCTCAGCCTCCCACTTCACGACGTTCGTCTTCTCAAGGCTGTTCGTCAAGTTCGCGTACTCCTTGGTCTGCGATGCAGCCATCGATCTTGCGAGCATGTACCGCCGGCGCATGTATTCAGCTGAGTGATTATCTTAGCTAGTGGAAGGAATATGATGCTCGCAAATTACATACCCAGTTGGACGACTCTGCGCCAGTTCGAGTAGCCCCATGAATCCTCCAGCGTGCCCTGCCGCCCTCCAGGCCCCATGGTTTTGGTGCTATTGGCATGGGGCTGCGCCTCCCACCAGTTCCTCTCGATACCCTCGCCATCATTGCGCGCCGCGCCAGGGATGTAGTTCAAGGAGAACTTTGAGTGGTCCTTGCGCTCGTGACCGTGCCAATGCAGCTTCGGGATGGAGTACTTGATGCTGCCAGATGGGAGGGGGATCTGCATGTGCGTCGGGAACTTACTGATGCGCTCGAGCAGGCCCTTCGACCACTGGCACGCAATGTCGTACGACACCAGTTTTCGGATGCGTAGGTTGTGCAGCATGGCGGAGATGAATATGTAATCCATATTAATGTATCTATCACGCGGTCAGAGACCGCCCATTCACAATGAGAGTGAGATTGAGTACATACTTCTCGCCCACTTGGGTGTCGCCTACACCGTTTGCCAGCATAAACTGGTGCCTCGCGCAGATACATGCACCCACACCAGAGGCGGCATAACCCTTAGAAAACCGTGCATTGGCTTGGCTTATTGCGGCGAACCCGGCACATGTTGAAATCTGCATGTACGCGTCGGCACTACGCCCTGGACAATTGATCGTATGTGTGCTCACCTCCTTCTGCGCGCCATATCCAGCGAGGATCTGCTGGTACCCTGTGTCCTCCACGAAGTAACCCCATCCGCTCCCTAGGATAGGGTCCTTCTCCGTGCTCGAAACATCCCTCCTCTTCAAACGGAAGCAAGCATCGATTGCGACGCACATGACATACAGGTACCTGCGCCGACATCGTCGGTCAATGCACCTCACGGGTAGGAGGAGGGCGTGCTTACTGGAGATCGTCGGATACATCCTCCCAGTTGGGCGGAAGATTGATGCCGGGAAGGGGACACGCTGGGCAAGGGACTGCGAGCTCGCCGGGCTTAGTGCCCGCGACACCTGATGGATCATGCGCGCGACCAGCTCTCTTGAGACGCTTCAGGTATCGCCATTGGGCGACCACCCTCATGAATGACTTGTAGCGGTCCTGGAGAGTCTTCGTGCCAGTATTGTCGGTCAGACGCTCGAGGGACTCGTAGTAGTCGTACATGGACAGCTTGCCCTGTAGACTTTGGATGTGATAATGCTCGAGTAAGCGGAATGTGTAGGCAGTGCGCGGGTCGACAACCGTGGAGGGGAAGAGATCGCGACGAAGTAGTTGCTCGTACATGGTCCCAGCGGCACCGGCGTGGTCGCAGGCGCAGAAGTTGAGCGCGACATTGTGATGCCCATTGATATCGATTACACAGAAGTCGTCTGGCGCGGGGCGAGGGTTTGCGCATTCCGAGTTATCAGGGTGGCCAAGCTGCACGACGAAGCCGATATCCTTGAGCGATGTGACCTCGAAGTACCGCCCATTCCATCGCTGCGCGAAATTCAGTAAAGCAACAGCCGCTAGAAAGAAATATAGCGCACCTGTAACCTATGGCAGGCCTGCCGCCTATGCCGGACCTTCGAGCACTCCTCGCACTCCAGATGCCCAGGATCGCAGCTGGTGCAACGGATGACCGCCGCGCGCGCATTGGGCTGGTCGGTACATGAGAGACATCGATCGAACGGACGAAAGTCCGCCCGGCCGTCGCGCCGCACAAGCTCATCGAGCACGCTGTCGACCATGGGCAGCCATGTCTTCATTGGCTCGTCCTGGCACATTCTCAGGTCGGAGCGCGCAGAGGAACTGAAAACATTACTCACCGAGTTGAGATACCTCTTAGCTCGCGCCCGAGACTCGCCCTCTCCCCCTCCTACTGCACCCAATGATCCTCCTCCCTCTACATCCTCGTGGTCCCCTAAATCCCCTGAAAGTGGTGTCGAAAAGGCTTGTCCGGGCGAGTCGGCAACTGGGCTGGGAGAAGGGAGAGGGAATGTGTCGCGTTTGACGCGCCGCAGGTCGGCGGATGCTGTCTCAACGGTGGTTGACGAAGTGGCCGAAGCAGCGCGGTATTCGTCAGGAGCAGAGAGAGAGAGGTCGATGCAGGAGTCGAGGTCGGCGTTCGCACGGCGACGCTTTGAGGTGCGCGCCCGACTTGACATGCTTCTCGAAGCCTGTCAATACCGAGTGAGAACTTGGAAGTCAAACTTCCTCAGCAGGGAGTGTCACACAGATCATGTGATCGTGACGCGTCGCGGATATGGGCCCGCAGTGCGTCTATGTTGGCGCGCTCCTCCTCCCACCTTCAACCCACCCGCAACACGGCATGCCCTTGTACAGTACACTCGGTGAGTAGTCTCAGCATGCCCCGTGCGACCTGGACGCGTCTATAAGCGGGGCCCGCCTTTGGGACTCGGAGACAAACGGCAGGTCGGCGCACGGTGGTTACCCGGCTCCTATCCACGCATGGTTTCGTGCTAACCACGAGCTTTTGCAGCCTCCGCTCCCCCCGTCTTCGGATTTCACAAAGTGAGTTGCACAACTGACCAGCTGGATTCTTGCTTACTCCTGAAGCCAACAGACGCGTGCAGGAAGCACGTTCTCTCCCTGGAACGCGGACTCCGGGGTTCCTGTACACGCGCCCGTCAAGCTCGACTACGACGCTCTTCTTCGGCGAGCTTTGGCGGAGAAGTTGCGCATGAGTGGCAACGGGACAGTCGTCCATGAGGATGAGCCGGTGCTCGATGACTTGGAGGAGCCGGTGCGCGCGTGCGACGACGCGGGCGCCACAGCATTCAACGCGGGCGACGTCCCCATGGTCGCGGCGTCTATGTTCTCTCCATTCTCCTCACCCCTCTCGACACCGCCATCATCGCCGCTCAGCACTCCCCCGCCCTCTCCGCGTCTTGCGCCGTCCCCCGTTTCTCCTCTGCCGCCACCCTCACCCCGCAGCAGTGACTCGGTCGGCGCGCGTAACCCTCCCCGCGATGGGTTGAGCAAGGCGCAGTTCCACAAGAAGCTGAAGTGCAAGCGCAAGCGCGACAACAGGCGCGTCCTTCGCGAGAAGAAGCAGGAGGCCGCAGGGGTCTCACTCAAGGCGGCGTGTCTGAAGCATCGCAGTGGGGGTGAAGTTTTTACGACAAACTTCGCCCTCACCCCCGATAACCTACATGTGGCAAGTACTGGCGTCATCGGGCGCGCCCTCAAAGTTCACCGCCTCCAGCGCAAGGAGATGCCGCTTGAGGGAGCGAAGAAGCTGGGGTTTCAGTACATTAGCTGGTCTGGAAGGTGCGCCACCCCTCCCCGCCTGCCGTCTGGTGCATGGCTCCAATCACTACGCAGGAATCCCTGCCTGGTCGTCGACCCGACCGGACGGAGCTTCACAACCCTCGTTGGGGAGCCCAAGGATGTCGAGTGGCCGCTCCTCGTCGCGCGAGCTACGGAGAAGTTCAAGCAAGCCCAGGAGAAGCTAGCGACGTTCGAGGCCGCGGTTCAGCATCGCCGCGGCGGGCACTATGCGCTTCACACCGGTATTTCGATTGGCTCAGGTCAACAGGTACGCCCAATTCCTTCAAACAGCAACTGGTGCTCATTCAGGCGCAGCGCGTTGGGAACCTGAAGACTTCCGTGCGGCGCCAGAAGATCATAGACGATCTGAAGTCAGACCCCAACATTTTCCGGATCGCCAACTTCGGCAGCGGTGCGTGCTCCCCTCATCACTCCCGCCGTGCATCACGACACTGAGTTTGGACCCGGCTGAAGGCGGGCTCGAGAACTACGTCCCGAAGGTTCACCGGTTGTATGGGCAAACCCTCGACGCGCTGGAGCAGTCAGACCCACGCCTCAAACGCAACTTCCCCAACAACGTCTTCGGCGCGGCAACGTTCAACCTTGGTCCGCGCGTGGCCACGTTCCCGCACCTAGACCACCTCAACTTTGCGTTCGGAATGTGCGCCATCACGGCGCTGGGGAATTACGACTACCGGAAGGGCGGACACATTATTCTGTGGGACGCGAAGCTCATAATCGAGTTTCCGCCGGGTTCCACCATCCTCATCCCCTCCGCGATCCTCTGCCACTCCAACGTCGCTGTTGCAGATGGCGAGACCCGCTACTCACTCACTCAGTACTCAGCAGGCGGGCTATTCCGCTGGGTGAAGTGTGGGTTCCGTACCTTGAAGGCGTACAGGGCAGCTGGATACAACTTAGAGAGCGAGTACGAGGAATGGAGGGAGGGCTGGCGGTTATTTAGCACGGTGTCTGAGCTTCGCGATACCCCTGCACCTATGTAGACTTGTACTTTCCACTTGGGAGAATGAATATCTTGACGCGGTCACGGTCGTTTCACTGCGCCTGCCAACTCGATTCTAGGAGAGACAACATGCGACTGAAACCATCGATGGCAAGTATACTACCTATAGCGTATATTGGTTGGACGTCTCAGACTACTAGTGAGATTCCACACACTACAGAAGCTGTCCCTCTGCAAAGGAATTTAAGACGCGTCTTACTGTTTAAGACGCGTCTTAGCGCTGCAGGCAAATGTGCGCGCGGGCGCAAAAAGACCGGGTACCCCCGCACACTTGTTCCTCCCTGGCTCTCCGAACACATACACTACGCTGCGAGGTGCTTCCTCCTCACCTCACCTCCTCATCCTCGGACAGCGCTCATAATATTGTACAGGCCCCGCTTGTCACAACTCGGTCTAACCGTCATGCCACGCCGCGCGAGACCAGCAGAAGAACTGACCAAGTCGCAACTCATGCGACAGGCTCGAAACAGGCGAGCCTATGAGAAGAAAAAATAGTAAGCCTCTTGTCCGTTCTCACTTCAGACACTTACACATGAAATGTAGTATGAAAGAGATCCGATCTCGACTCAAACTTAAAGCTGCAAAATCGCGTTCTGGCACCAGCACGAACTCAGATGCCTCTTCTAATCAGTGAGTGCTCCGTCCATCTGTACACATCCAGTGCACCAACCTAGGTGCATGTCAGGGCTCAATATCCGCTCACCCTGCCGACTACGCTTTCCCCTCTCCGAGTCGCGGAGGTGACCATCCTGAACAGTCGCCTCCAGGCGTGGGGTTACCTCGACGAACCGCGGGACTATATCTACACCCTCCAGTCCAGGATCAAGAAGGCTCGTCGTCGCCCTGGAGGGCTGGATGAGTGGGTCAAGGAGACACTGGACTGGCTGGAGGAGGGGGACAGCATCATACTCTCGCTGGAAGGTTTCATGGGCAGCGAGGTTATGCACGAGCTTCATCCCATCCAGGCGAAGAAGCTCTGGGGAACGGTGTGCTCAACGGTTTTTAATGCTCAGTGGTTGATCGTGATGACCACTGTCAAGCTTGACGAGGTTGAAGGGCGCATGTAGCACTGTACTTGTGTAGTTCACGCCGCTAATGCATATGCGAGCAACCATAGCATCGATTGAGACCAGGACGACATAAGTCCGCGCGAGTACAGTACTTATACCTACTCCTACAGCTACTGAACGACCTCGTGCCTGAAAGCCGGTACGCCGACCTCCCCAAGGATCTCCTTCTGAGCATAGTACCTGTCCGCCTCCTCGACGGTGCGGAACGCCCTGACCTTCCGCCCAGCATGCTTGCCTGCCATGAGCGCGGCAGTATGCCTGCACCGGAGTCAGAGCGGGTTGGGAGTCATGAATAGGTTGCCACTCACTTATCGGTGTACACTCCTGGCGCGTCCCCGCGCACAACGACGTACGCACGGCCCTCCGAGACGATGATCGTCGATGTTGTCGTCGTGGGGATTGAGCTCGTGGATGTCCGAGGCGTATCAAGAACGGAGGACGGCAGGACGGGCAATGGCGGGCGGTGACCGGGAGACTTGGGTCTCGATGGTGTCGGTGGCGTTGGGAGGGGGTAATTGCGGGGACTATCGGCTGCCTGGCCGTGCGCGCGCGTGACATGCGGTCTCTCCGAAGACTTCACGATGGCCGGCATTACTGGGGACCTCGCACAGGGAGGGACGCCTTGAGACTTCGCGCTGACTGCCTCGCCCGTTGACTTTGCACGATGCGGCTTCTGTGGGGACTGCTCGACGAGGGTCGGCGTTGCATGTTCAGCGCGAGCACTGACATAGGTGTCCGAGGCCGTGCTTGAGGGGGCAGTCGCGACTGACGAAGCCGAGAGGGGATCGGGGGTAATATGAGGTCGGTGAGGATAGGTGCGCGGGGCTCCGGAGCATGCCAGTCGGGGTCAGTGGAGGGACCATTGACCCAGGCCCTGCGGGCGGCTTCGATGGACTTGAATCTCTTGTGCAGCGCACCGCCGAAGCCTATGACCATGGGACCTGCGAGACCCCTGTGCAAGGTAAGTAAATGAGATCAGTACGACAGCGTACCACGCACCAGCCCATGAACACCCCGACACATCGCCCGATCCATACCGTGTGTGCGAGCCCATCATCTATATCCCCAAACACCATAATCTGACCGTCCTCCTCGTATACTGGTGTCGTCCCCACCCGGAGAGCAGCCCGATCGTAGCCTTCACGTACACTCTTGATTATCATTGTCCAGGGAGAACTTGCGAGGAGCGGATTGCAGTTGAGCGTAGAGGATGCGAAGGTGCAATGTGCAATGTCTTGATGATCGGTGCTGCCAGCACGAGACGCTGGCCACGGTCACGTGATTTGTGACCCGCGCTAATCCTGAAGTTCAAGGTGCGCGTACAGACTCATTCTTCTAAGTACCTTCCTGCCCGTGGTTTGCTGCACTGTCTATCCTCTGCGCGTTGCTCGTCTCTCGTCTCTCAATGCCTGCTCTGGGTAACGTCGACTTTGAAGCTCCTGAGCTCGAGCCTCAGCACTATCAGACCTCTGGTCCGACGCGCGACCGCCGACAAGCTCGTCGGCAAGCGAAGAAGGCCCAAGCACGGTCCCCTGACGAGCCCCCTGCGAAACCCGGTGCGAAGTCTACATTTACCGGGGCTCGCTTGGAGCTGCTACAAGACCATGTGGACGCGCTGTCCCTACTCCCCAGAGGCGCGCAGAAGGAACACACAAGATTCTGGCACAACTTCTTCGCGCTGTATTGGGACAAGTTCAATTGGCAGCTGCCTCTCGATCGCGAGCCTCAACCTGGAGACGTCTGGAAAACCGACAAGGAGTTGACCGCTGAGGAGCAGGAGGAGAAGAAGAGGGTGATCAAGAGGACGCAGCAGGTACGTTTCTCTACCTGGTTGTTGTTGGGCACGTTGTCTGACCTGCAGGCCAGCAACTGAAGTCCTCTATGCGGTACATGGTGACTGCCAGGATGCGCAGCGAGCATAACGCTTGGGCTATCATCCTTGGAGCTTTGAAGAGGCACGCGACGACCACCGCGCCCCGCCAGCTTGCAGTCTGGCAGCTCTACATGAGCGAGAAGCCAGACCACATTCAGGAAACCTTCGCCGTGAGATGGCCCGCTTCTGGGCTGGATCCCGAGTTCAGTATCTCCTACCGCGGACAAATTGCGCGCGACCTCTTGAAGGAGGAGACCGATGAGTACCGCGCCTGGCTGCAGGAGGAATGCAAGCGGCTACACAAGGAGGATATGGAGAAGTACGAGAACATGGCCGCAGTGCCTGAGGCCATGAGGGTTGAGGAGTCTCGCGCACAGTGAGTCCGTCGCGCTGCCTCTGATCATCTCGAAGTTCACCCTCCCCCAGCGCGCGCGAAGACCTCGCTGTCTACACGCAACCTCTCCTCCAAGTCATCAGGGACTTAACAGGATTTCATGTCACGATGATTTGCGGCAGAGCGCTGATCAACGGCCCTCAGGAGTTCCAAGTCAAAGTGTCAGTTCACGATATCCCGCATTCAAGATCCATGCTGACCACTTCCTCCTCAGCATCAACGCAGGCAAGACCGATGGTCCGCTCCCTATGACTTGGCACCAGCACGAGGGCGACAGATTTCACAACGACGTCATGGGATCGTATTCTCGCTATCTCGCGCACACGAAGGGTATGCATGACACGCGCATTCCTGACCCCGCCCATGCTAACATCAGTTTCCAGAGTACAAGGATCGGATGGTCAATCTGGGCATGTCCTGTCCGTCCCTCCTGACCATGCGGCCCACGCCTACAGGTAGTGCTACTCCAGCACCTGCCTCGTCGGCATCTACGCCGCCTCTATCCTCCCTGGGGCTGGAGGTTGAGGTCGAGCTTGATGGTCGCCCTGAGAGCAGCAACAAGGCCGCTGCGTCAAAGAAGGACAAGCGCGGCACGAAGAAGAAAAGACGCCGCTCTGGCGGTGATTGGGAAGCAATGGAGGAGACTGACGAGGAGGATGAGTTTGAGGGGACGACGAGGAGGAGGATGAAGAAGAAGACCAGCTACGGTCGGATTGGGGGCTTGATGGTGACGTACAGGGCCAGGAGGACGAGGACGAGGATGAGGACGAGGACGAGGACGAGGACGCGGAGTATGAGGGGCTTGAGAGGGGGTCCACACCAGACGCTGACGACTTGGGACTCAACAACGCAATCAAGGAGGAGCTCGCTGCGCTCACCCCCCAAGCTCGCCGCCATCGTCTCTTTGGCCTCTCTCGCATGTCGGACTACGACCGACGCGGTGTCTGCATGCGGGCGCACAATCAAGCCGTCATGCGGGCGATCGACCCCACTCACGGTATCCGCACAAAGACCACGAAGCCAACCCCTCGGCCAGTTCGTCGCGACGGCGAGCCCGCTGAGCCTCAACGTCGCTCTTCACGTCTCAATCCTGAGATGGAGATGCAAAATCTCAGCGCCTCAAGCAGGAACGTCAACAATACCCCCAACGCCATAGATGGCAGCGATGGCGACACGACGGCGACGCCCGGCAGTGGCGAGAATACGACCGCGACGCCCGGCAGCGGCGAGAATACGACCGCGACGCCGAGCACGACCGCGACGCTGAACGCGACCGCGACACCCGGCAGCGGCGAGAACACGACCGCGACGCCGAGCACGACCGCGACGCTGAACGCGACCGCGACACCCGGCAGCGGCGAGAACACGACCGCGACGCCCGGCAGCGGCGAGAACACGACCGCGACGCCCGGCAGCGGCGAGAACACGACCGCGACGCCGAGCACGACCGCGACGCCGAGCACGACCGCGACGCTGAACGCGACCGCGACACCCGGCAGCGGCGAGAACACGACCGCGACGCCGAGCACGACCGCGACACCCGGTAGCGGCGACAACACGACTGCGACGCCGAGCATGACCGCGACGCTGAACGCGACCGCGACACCCGGCAGCGGCGAGAACACGACCGCGACGCCGAGCACGACCGCGACACCCGGTAGCGGCGACAACACGACTGCGACGCTCACCAACGGCACCGCGATCTTCAGTCACAATGCAGACGTAACCCCGATGTCTGTGGACGAAGTGCACACGACATCCACACCTGCCGCAGAAGGTCTCATTCCGGCGGCCATCATCGACCGTGCTGACTGGCCTGACTGGGTGCAGGAGGGGTACGAGTTCTTGTCTGGGCGGAACTATGGCGAGTCCTTTGAACGAGCGGTGGGATGGTGGACGGCGCTCGAGCGAGTCTATGAATGGCAGACAGGCGTAAGCTCTGACACATCTCTCTTCCTTCTGCTCTGTACTGATTGTGTTTCCAGAAAATTGGCCTTGGCACCGTTGGGCGGCCTGGCGAAGTCGCCGTCTGGATACGCAACGGGCGCGACATGCAGAAGAGTCCGCCCATCAAGAAGGAGGCATCCTTTGCTGAAGCCTGGTGGGCGTGGTGGTCCCATCTACAGCCTGAGTGGCGGACGCGCAGCTCAGATGGACGTCCAGTACTTGGCAACAGCGTCGGCAGCGACTGGGGCAAGAGTCTCTGTCGGCCAGGCAAGAATGGCCTCCTCATGGTGCTTCTCACCCTGGTCTGGTGGAAGGAGATTGCCACAGCGGCTACATCCAACGACTGGGATGCTGCTGCCTACGATGTCGCATGGGTGGTGTCCCAAATGGGACGGAGTTCTCGGTACGTCCGCCTTCAACTGACGCATGACGATATGCAGTGTCTAATATATGCACAGGAAACACCTGCTTCTTGAGGAAGCCCAGCTTGGTCCTCCTCCTAAGCGCAGTCGTCGGTAGACTGTCTCGTGTGTCCAATGCGGCGCGGCACCCTTAACAAGTATACTTAGATGTTGCTGTCTTCCCATATATAGAATGATGATCGTGTGGTTCACTGTATTGAAACGAGTCTGTATTATTAACTGAAATGAGTAAACATGAGTTAATGACACAACCGCATCAAGATGGTATAACTTTGCAGCAACATAGTAGTTATCAACTTCAAAGATACCACCTGTGAAGGCTGATAGGCGCTCTAGACATGAACAAACGCTAGAGTAGAACCCAAACAAAGCTCGGCAATGGTGATATACATCTATGATAGAGAACATACCTCTTTGGGGAGTCTTCCATCAGCCATTCGGGAGCCCCTACCACATTGGGAAACCGCCGAGATGCCGACCAGGTACCCCCGGAAGAGGCTACGGACCTCCCGGAAGGGCGTAATACAATACACCTTTGTACGGACCGTTTTGTAATACGGTCCAGACCATCTAACGGCATGTAATACATTATATCTACAACAGCTGCTGGGGTGGTATGCTGGTATTCTACCAGAAGGGCGACCTCTCCCCGACCGGCGGTCAGATCCTCGAAGGCCGAAAACCCATGGGCGGTTCCGACGTCTTCGGCGAGTCTCCGCGGGCGTAAGTGCGGAGGGTCAGGCAGCGGTCCGTGTTCGGGCAGGTAACCACCAGCTCGTGCTTCTCGTCGGGGAGGTTCCGGCTGCTGACCCCCATCAGAGTCTCGAAGGGACGACCGAGCAGGATGTCGTAGGCGGCGTTCTCCACGACGTGCATCTGTAGGTAGATGGCGATCCCGCCCTGCAGCTCCAGTAGGACGTTGTTAGCTAGGCCTTTGGTGGTGTCCTTGGTTCCGTTTGCGGAGGTCATCGGATTCTTCTGCCTCTCGTCGCACGGGATGCCGAGCTCGTAGCATTTGTCCGCCGAGATCGCTACGACCTCGGAGCCGGGGTCGTAGACGCACTCTACCAGTTCCGCCTCGTTGACCCAGGCGAAGAGCGCCCGGAGTTTCTCGCTGGGCTTGCCGACTATGAGACTGTTGGAGCGGCTGCGTTGGCGGGGAACCGGCTCGTCCTCTTCGTTGTCGGCGTCGCCTCCCCGCAGCTGGAGGGACACGATGCCTCCGGTGCTTCCTGCCTCCTCGGGCGGACCGGACAGGTCCTCCAGGCACTGCACCGACTCCAGGACGTCTTCGGAGGTCTCGGGGTCGTCCATCATTACGGACAGGACCGACAGCGGGATGGCCGGCACGTCGAAGGCGACGCGTTTGCTGCCCGTCATCTTGTGCGCCTTCTTACAGATTCCCGGAGCGAGACTGAAGAGCTCGGACACGGAGAGGTGGACCGACTGCTCGTTGACGAAGTTGCGCTGCCAAACACGCTCCTCTGCATCCTTGTCCGCTACCGGCGGGAGGTTCCGGTACGCAGTAACCCTACCGGCGGGCTGCGCGGGGGCTTGTCCAGTTGGTCCGACGACGTGCTCGGATGCCGGTTGAGGTCGGCCGGCTGCCTCGGACGCGGGGGTCACCTCGGATGACTTGGCGCGGGGCGCGTTAGGGCCGTACGCGAAATCCTTAGCCTTCGGCGCGCCGGCGGTGGAGGCGTCGCGGACTTGCGCGTAAGGGTGTACCGGTACGACGTAGGAAGGGTCGTTAACCACCTCCGGCGTCTCCGCTCTCGGCGCGGGCGCTCCCTCTGGAACGGGCTGGTCCTCCGGTATCTCCTCGATGTGTGCGGAACGCAGCGGCTCCTCGTCCGGTACCTCCTCGACTCGGGTCGCCCTGGTCGAAGGTCCGGAAGTACGGGCAGGCTTGCGGGCGGTAGCCTTCTTCGGAGGGCGCGCCGGAAGCTCGACCCCGTCGAACACTGCGCGCTTACGCTTCTCGCGGTCCTCGAGGAAGTTGATCTTGTGACGGAGCATCTCGTTCTCCTCTTCGGCCGTACGTACGGACCGTTGGCCGGAGGCTGTGAGGACGGAGAACATGAGCTGCGCGACCGCCGGAGGCTCGGGCGGCTGGGGCTGGTTCCGATCGTAGTAGAAGCGGACTTGCTCTCGAATCGGACCCCTGCCGCGCGGAATGGGCTGGCCGTTGGCTAAGACAAGCTGGCCCGTCTGCGCAGAACGTTGGATCAGTCCGTCACGGATGTCGGTCTCGACGTCGGGGCAGCGGCCTATGCTACAGTCCGTGTGACCGCAGTAATAGCAGTTTCGGTCGCGTTCGCGGGGCTCGTTCCGAGGGGGATTGTAGAGCCTCCCGCCGTCCGGAGCGGGCTGCTGCCCTTGCGGATACCTCGGAACGTCGCGGGGGAAGCGCGGCTGCTGCTCCTGGTGCGGCGGCGGTTCGCGGACTTGGGGCGGGCCCCGCTGGAGTTCCAATCGGCGGTCGCGGTCGCGAGGCTCGTTCCTACCGCGCATAGCGGTTTGAACGGCCGTCTGCACGAGAGTCTGAAGGTCCTCCGTCTTGATCGTGATGGTCTTGTCGTCGGCCAAGGGTTCCTGCCTCGGGGCGGGATTCCTTCCGCGGAACGGCTCAGGCGCTCTCGGAGCGGCGTAGTGTCCCCCTGTCAGCGGCGGACGCAGGCTTCCGTACCGCTCGAACGCCGGATTCGCGTCGAAGTCAACGGAGTCCCCGATCGTATAGGAGATGGCCTCGTGCACTTGCGCCAGGGTGTAGGACACCGCTCGGGGCTTGTCCGGGACCTTCTGAGCGAGGCGTCCGTCGACCGCGCTCCGCTGCGAGGTGTTCAGGAGGCGTAGAAGGTTGTAGGCGGCGTCGCGCTGGGTCAGCTCGGGAGGCTGCTGGTTGATGAGGTACGACGCTATCGGGTGGTATTCGACGTAGAACTGCGAGTAGTCCGCTAGATTCTGGAAGCCCTTGGGATACTGACGGGCCATGAGCTCGTGGTAGTCGGCCATAGTGTACTGGTGGTTCTCGTCGGCTCCGACGTAGTAGTCTACTACGGTGTCGCGCCACTGCTCGTACGTCGTATGCTCGTCGCGGAACTCGGGCATCGAGGACCAGCGACGGGAGACCGGAAGCGGAACGTAGATCGTCGCACCGCGCTTCTTGTCCCGATCATCGACGACGTTGTTCCTGCGCAGGAGGAGCTCGTACTGGTCGAAGAACCGCTGGACGGTCTCGCGGCCGGCTTCGTCCCAGATCGGGGCGCCGCGCTCGTTCGGGAGAGGCATGGTGTGTGGTCCGAGGTCGCGTGCACCGCCCTGAAACTGCTGAGGCGGCGCTGGCTGCGGGTTAGCCGGTTCGGGGTTGTTGATCGGGTTCGGGTTCGGGAGAGGGTCGTCCATCTCGGTAGTCGGAAGGGGCGGAGAGATAGGACGGGTAGTAGGAGCGGCCTGTGAGGTTGCTTCCTGAATTGTTGGTGGTACGAGGTTCCTGCGTCGGCGGGGTGGGAGCTCGAGAGGAGGTGCGAGAGGGATGTTCTGTTCGAGGTGGGCTCGGCGAGTCCGAGACCTTGACGTCGAGGTGTCCGAACGGGCTCGAGAGGTAGTGCTCCCTGTAGGGGAGGGAGGACGGAAAGCGGAGGAGGACGGCAACGGGGTAAGGGAAGACGGCTCCGAAGGGGAAGACAGGGCGGTAGCGAAGCTTGCGGATCCGGAAGGAGAGGGGAGGGGTGTGAGTTCCTCGTCTAGTTCCTCGCGGAATGCGCGGAGACGTTGACGGAGTTCCTCGAGGGCGGTAGCGGTGTAGGAAAGGCTGTCCGAAGTCCGGACGGAGGTACGAGAAGCGGTTTCGGAAGGGGACGGTGATCTCGACAGTTTGATTGAAATCAGAGATGGCCACTAGTACCCCTCGCGGTGGGCTCCAATATGATACGCCAAGGGGCGAAATGAGCGGATAACACCACACAAATCTCCAGCCAAGGACTGTATGCACGTATTTTATATGCGAGGAGGGAAGAGGCTCCTAACCAACCCTAACTGAACGGAGACCTATGTCCAGGAGGGCTACGTACGACTCCCGACCGACAGGAGCGTCCGGAACGAGACGCGGAAACCACGGAGAAGAATGGAGGGAACGGCACGGAGACGGGACGGTAGGGAGGACTCAACGGTGCCTGCCCGGACGGCGAGGAGACTTCCGACGCACGGACGCGACGGGTGCGAACCACGTAGGACACGGAGAGGAGACCACGGAGATAGTAGCGGATGAAACGGGTTCGAACTTATCGACTCGACGGCGGTAGGACTTCTTGACGGTGACGGCGATACTTTCAACGGTGAGCACGGAGCGGCGGCGGTAGACTTAGAGCTGAACTGTGGGGAGAACGGAATCTGAATTGCACACCACGTGTTACGACTGATCGTCGAGGGGGATCGGAAAGACTCACGAGACGAGCAGGGGCGTCGACGAGCACTTGTGCAGCGAGAGCGGAGCAATGCTCGACGATCAGGGCTGGGGACAAGATGTATTGAGAGAGGTATCTACAGAGCGAAGTACAGCTTGGCTTACCTGGGGACAAGAGGTCGAAACTGAGGGTCCCCAGGTAGCGCTGGTGGTCTTATATACATGAGGGAACAATAGTGTCAGAAGACAATAGCGTGAGAGACATCATGGATGAAGACAATAGCGTGAGAGGGACCATGGGAATCATGGTGATCGAACAATAGGATGACTGGGAAAGGAAATGAATAGTACCGGGGAGGCTGTTCGTAACAGTACCCCCCTCCCAAGGGTCGTGTCCGCACGACCTAACGGTGGGATGTTGGGTGTTGCGCGTAGAATTCCATAACCCGCTGTGGAGCATGGGTCAGGTTTTCTGCAGGCTCCCAGCTGTCGTGTTCGGGACCCCATCCCTTCCACCGTACGAGGTACTGGAGCTTCCTTCCTCGTCCATAGCGGCGAGACTCCAGCACCCGTTCAACTTCGTACTCCTCTTCTCCTTCCACTTCAATCGGTGCAGGCTCTGGTGGGTGCCGGCCCGGCAGGGAGCTGTGCTTGTGCGGCAGCAGCAGCGACACATGGAAGACTGGATGGATGGGTAGGTCTTTTGGTAGACGGAGTTCATAGGCAAGGTTGCCAACTCGCGTACCACTGGATAGGGACCTGCATACCTGTCCACCAACTTCCGAGGCATTCCTGTGACTCGCAGGTTGCGAGTGTCCAGCCACACCTTCTGACCTGGCTCAAAGACCGGAGCGTCTCGAGCATGCTGGTCGAAGTGTGCTTCATGCGTTCCGCAGTGAGCGTCAAGGCTGCAGTCGCATCCTCCCGGGCCCGTCGGAGTTCCTCGCGACGACTGTCCGCTGCAGGAACCTCAGTGGGTAGCATTGGGATGTGGAACTGTGGCTCGAACCCATAGAGCAGGTAGAAGGGTGAATACCCCGTAGAGGAGTGGACATGAGAGTTGAACGCAAACTCTGCAATGGGCAACCACTGCACCCAGTCGTCTCGGCGGCGTGAGCAGAACATCCGCAAGTAGGCTTCCACCTCCTGGTTCCACCTCTCTGACTGTCCGTCGGTCTGGGGGTGGTACGCAGTGGACAGTGCACTCTCAATGCCGAGACCCTTAAGAATGGCACGGAAGAGCTTGCTGGCGAACTGGGGGCCACGGTCGGAGATGATCTTTCGCGGTAGTCCATGGAGGCGGAAATACTCCCGTATGAAGTTGTTCGCCGCACCCTCGGCATCGATCTCGTCTCGACATGGAATGAGATGCACTAGCTTCGCATGCCGGTCCGCAATGAGCTGCAGCGCGTTGTACCCATCAACCTCTGGTAGGCCGGTGATGAAGTCACAGGTCACAACCTGACCAGGGCCGTCTGGGATCTCGTTTGGCTGCAGCTGACCGTGCCGTTTGCCATGGATTGGCTTGCCTCGTCGACAGGTGTCACAGGTCTCAACATAGTTTTTGATGAACTGTGTCATACCCGGCCACCAGTAGTTGCGGCTTACTAGCTCAATGGTCTTCCACTGGCCTGGGTGCCCAGCGGGTGGTAGGTCGTGGTGCAGGCGAACAATATCTGCCCGTAGTGCGCGATCGTTGGGGACGTAGACCTTGCCTCGATAGAGGAGAAGACCTTGCTCGACGTTCCAGTCCACCAGATCATTCTGCAGCCGTGCTGGCCCGAGTTGTTCCACCTTGCGCAGTGCCTCTGCCACCTCTTTCTCGCGGTCTCCACACTCTCGGATCCGACGCAGAAGTGACTTCTCCGGTACAAGGGCCAGATGTCCACGTCTAGCAGCCAGAGAGCGGAAGTGACTAGGCTGTAGCACCGTGCGACCTTGGTTGTCATCTGCGTCATCTCGCTGGTGGTCAGGGCGACGGGATAGTGCATCTGCTCGACCGTTAGATGTGCCCGGTTTGTGTGTGATGACGAAGTCAAAACGAGAGAGGTAGAGAGCCCATCGAGCCTGCCGTCTGGTGAGGTTCTGCGCCGTACGCCAGTATTCAAGATTCTTGTGATCTGACTGAATCTCGAATGTACTGGGCAGTCCTTCGAGGTAGTGGCGCCACGCCTGGAGGGCACGAATGATTGCGAGCATCTCTTTGTCATAGATCTCGTAGTTGCGCTCAGCATCATTCATGGATTCGGAGTGGAAGGCAATCGGGTGCCACTTTCCATCCTCCCCCTCCTGCGACAGCACCGCTCCTGTGGCAAACCCAGAGGCGTCGACTTCCACTCGTGTGGGACGGTCCGGGTCGTAGATGCGGAGTACGGGACTTGTCAGGAAGCACTGCTTCAGCTCCTCAAATGCCCGCTGCTCCTCCTCTCCCCATTGCCAAGGGACATTGCCGGTCAGCCTGTCTAGAGGCTTGCAGATGGCGCTGAAGTTCCGGATGAAGCGACGATAGAAGTTCGCAAAGCCGCGAAACTTCCTGATGTCTGACACATTGCGGGGAACTGGCCAGTCTGCGATGCCCTTGACCTTCACCGGGTCCATCTCGACCTGGTTCTCGGACACGAACATCCCGAGGTACTCCACTTTGGTCTGCTCGAATTCGCACTTCTCTGGTTTACAGAACAGGTCATGCTCCTTCAGACGCTTCAGGACCTCTCGGACAAGGGTGCGATGTTCAGCAAGGTCATTCGTAAAGATGAGGATGTCGTCGAGATAGACGGTGACCTTGCCAAGAACGATGAGGTCCTTGAAGATGTCGTTCATGAATGCAGAGAAGGTGCTGGGGGAGTTGGCCAGACCAAAGAACATGACTGTGGGCTCATAGAGTCCCCGGTTGGTCACGAAGGCCGCTTTCCACTCGTCGCCTGTCTTTATGCGAACGTTGTTGTACCCCCAGCGAATGTCGAGCTTCGTGAAGTACTTGGCCTTCTTGAGTCGATCCATCAGTTCCGAAACCAGCGGCAGCGGGTAACGGTTCTTAATGGTGATGTCGTTCAGCCTCCGATAGTCCTGCACAGGGCGAAGACTGCCATCCTTCTTTTTGACGAAGAAGAAGGGGGAGGACATCGGTGACTTCGACTCACGAATGTAACCCTTGGCCAGGTTCTCTTCAAGAAATTTATCAAGCTCGACTTGCTCGTTCGGGGATAGAGGGTACACCTTGGAGTGGAACATCTTGGCATCGGGAACCAGCTCGATAGCATGATCATAGGGGCGATGGTTGGGCAACCGTTCTGACGCCTCCTTTGAAAACACACTAAGGTACTCATGGTAGTGTTCCGGCACCAGTTGCTCGATAGGACGAGCTGGCCCCCGTTTCTGGTACTCCTGTTCCGCGAGCTCCTGGGAATAGGTATGGCTCGCAGAGACAAAGAGTTGAGGAGCGCCTTGTAGGCTGCGCCCCTCCATCCAGGCATCCAGAAGGGTTTGCTCAATCCATCCCACTCCTCCTCATTCGGCAATGGTGGCTCATTAATGTCCTCCACCTCTTCGACCATCACCGCTGCACACACCCTGCCAATCTTCTTGGCCTTCCGGACCCGATCTGAACGTGAACGCGCCGTGAGCCTGACCTCCGTATCACGCGTCACAGTTGCAGCAGGTTCCGGTGCCTTCTTACTAGCATGGCATGTTGAAGGGCAGCGGGATAGGCGCAGCGAGCCACGTTCCCAGTCAATCTCCGGATTGTGCTCGCGCAGCCAGTCAAGGCCGATGATCACATCCTCGTCACCTACGTCTGTCACCATAAACACCACCTGCTCCTGGTGGTCCCCGATCGTCATCCCTAGCACGGCTACCTCTGCAATCGTGCCATCGCGGTTCTCTGTACCGTCGATGTTGTATAAACGGATGGGGGATGCTAGCTTCCGCGTAGCAACACGGTTCTCCTCCACAAACCGTCGATGCAAAAACTTTGTAGTGGCCCCACTGTCAACCATGGCCACCACATCCTTCTCTTGCCGCTTGCCGCTCAGTCGTACTGGGATGTGGAAGTGTTGTCCATCATGATTGAGTTCATAAATAAACGACGATCCCAGTACAGCATAACGACTATTGGTACATGAGCGTGCGCGCGCGGC
This sequence comes from Lentinus brumalis, assembly GCA_001792895.1. Taxonomy (NCBI): domain Eukaryota; kingdom Fungi; phylum Basidiomycota; class Agaricomycetes; order Polyporales; family Polyporaceae; genus Lentinus; species Lentinus brumalis. The sequence continues at coordinate 14,102 of MARA01000070.1, read as the reverse complement.
ATCTAGCGCAGCTCGAATCAAAAACCCTCCTTCTCCTTCATCGTCGTCAGCGTGGCAATGCGCTCCTCCAGTGCCTTGAGCTGCAACTGAAGGGCGACCACCTCATCCGACGTCGTGGAGGATGATGAGGAGGCTGCGGCGCTGCGGCGCGTTGACCGCCTTTCCTCTCCGGGCATTGGGCGGCCCTGTGACCGTTTCGTCCGCAGACGAAGCAACCGGTGGGACCGGAGGTAGGAGGACGTTCCTTATTCGCAGCTACCTTCTCGCCGCGTTTTGGGAACTTCCCGGTGCGAGGTCGCTCCTCTGACCGTCGTGCCAGGTGCTGGTCCATCTGCAAGGCAACCGTCTGCATCTTGACAAGGGTAGAGATGTCGTGAGCAGTGGTGGCGAACTCGTCCTTGATGCGATAGGGGAGTCCTTCACGGTAGCGCTCGCGCTTGTCGTCATCGGAGAACCCAGTCCGAGCAGCCACCGCATTGAACTCAGCAGTGTACTCCTTGACCGTGCCAAGCCTGTGCGAAGCCTTGCAAAGCTTGACCAGTTCAGCAGTGGCTGCCTCCTTGTCATCTACGGCGCAGAAGTGGGCCTTGAACGCATCTTCGAATGCAGCGACATCCGCCCAAGGAGTAGTTGTGGCTGCCGTGATGATATGCGGCCCGGCCCAGCTTGCAGCATCGCCTGTGAGGCGGTTCAAGACGACCATCCAGATCAGGTTCGCGGTTACTCCTGCCCTGGTGGCAACTCCGTGATAGGCTGTGGCGCTGCTGATGAAGGTGAGGCCTTCCTGAGCATTCTTGCCATCGTACTCTCGAGGCAGTAGAACCGGCAGGAGCTTGGTGACGTCAAAAGGAGCCGTCATGGTGGGGAGAGTGGGGGTGATGGGTGGTGGTGTGGTGGGGTGCGAGGAGCCTTGCGACGGAGCACTAGGGGTAGTCGTCCGTGAAGGATTCCGTGGAGGAAGAGGTGGTGGGGAAGTCCGAGGCGGGGAGTTGAGGACGATGTCAGGTTGTCGTCCCTCCGGCTGGGACTGAGGGGGCAGTACCGAGGTGGTGGCAACTGGACTGAAGGATCCTGATGCTCGACGTTGCAGACGCTCGCTGGCAAGGACGAGCGCAGTGGGGAGAGGGATCCGGGATCCACCGAGTGGGGACTCAGTGGGAGGGGTGTTGGTGCGGCTAGGGAGACGGCTCGGCGGGCGGGTACCTGGTCTGCTGGACGAAAGGCGGACTGCCTCACGTAGGGGGCGTCCACTAGCAGTAGTAGTGGCAACTGGTTGTGTCAGTCGCTGGCGGATCTGCTCCTCCTGTTCCGGTGTGGGGTAGACGTAGGTATGGAGATCGGTCCAGACTTGCGCGTCTGACGCCCAGGTAGGTAGTCGCTCTGGACAAGGTTGCTGATCACAGATGTACCACCGCTGATCAGTGCCGCGCCAGTGATGATCTTCTACCGCGCTTGAATGAAAGGCGTGGTTGTAGGGGGCACAAGAGGGACGGGGCTGATCCAGTGTGTAGAGGTCGACGTCAGGTAGAACACGAGTTCACCTGACCTTCGCCTGTCAGTGGACCTCAGAGTCTTACTGGACAGCGGTGGGGGTCCAGGGGGTAGTACCGCGCACGTAGGTTGTAGAACCAACAGCGACAGATACAGCTCAACACCAGGAGCGCAGTTATAGAACCGGCGATCAACCGATGGAGGGTGGGGGGGGGAGTACGCCAGTGCTCGTGTTGAAGTTTCGACCTAATGTTACGACTGATCGTCGAGGGGGATCGGGAAAGACTCACGAGACGAGCAGGGGCGTCGACGAGCACTTGTGCAGCGAGAGCGGAGCAATGCTCGACGATCAGGGCTGGGGACAAGATGTATTGAGAGAGGTATCTACAGAGCGAAGTACAGCTTGGCTTACCTGGGGACAAGAGGTCGAAACTGAGGGTCCCCAGGTAGCGCTGGTGGTCTTATATACATGAGGGAACAATAGTGTCAGAAGACAATAGCGTGAGAGACATCATGGATGAAGACAATAGCGTGAGAGGGACCATGGGAATCATGGTGATCGAACAATAGGATGACTGGGAAAGGAAATGAATAGTACCGGGGAGGCTGTTCGTAACACCACGCTACCGAAGGTACAAAAGCAAAGCTACCCTAACGACAGCACGCAAGCCTCGGAAAGCCCTCGCAAACGGTCCTGAGCCAATAGGGGCGGGCGGAGCTCCTTGCGCACGGGCCTGCTGTCAGCCTTTAACCACAGCTAACCAACCAGCGCGCGCGCCGAGCCCCAACCGGTTCGAGGCGCTGGCGACCGACGTTTACCCAAGATGGTGGCGCGGAGCTCCAACTCTGGCGATAACCACCTCGACCAATCAACTGGCGTGGAGGACGCTCCAGAACCCCTCCGACCATGCGTCCGTGACCGAGACTGCGTACGAGACCTCGGAACTGCGGCTAGATGCCTCGTCGAGGACGTGAACTGTCTGACAGGCCACCGCTCGGTGCGGACGAGCTGCAGACCGCGTTGTCCGGCCTGTGCGGGGGTTCGGACGGTAGGAAAGGTGACGGAGCGATAGGGAAGGAGTACGGTGCTGCGACGAGCGTACTGGCCACTGTAGGACGGTCGGGAGTACTGGGCTCGCTCCGACGGACCTTCCGAAAGGGCGCAAATTCCGTGCATAGACGTGTCCGGTACCTATCACCGTGTGATCAGAGCTCGGAAGGACGCCAAGACAAAAGCAAGACCACGCGCAGTCGCAAGTCTCAACATGATTGTAAGCGGTCTACAAGACTGATACGGCATCCAGCTGCACGAAGCGTCAATCTGGCACTCCCTACGCTCGAAGCATGTATTGCGGGAAGCCGCCCAGTTCATATGGATGTCTATTCACGATGGGTTCATGATCGGAACCCACTGGCTGAGGCCTAAGATGTCGGCCGAACTACAGCAACGAGCGCAATGTGCTTCATGCGGGGACCTTGAAAGCATGTCTCACATATGTTTCGACTGCCCGGCTAAAGGCCAGAGAACAATCTGGAAGCTTCTGAAAAGAATATGGACACTCACCAAGCAAGACTGGAAGGCCCCATGCTGGGGGACGGCATTTGGGGCGGCGTGTGTTGTGCTCAAAACGGCGGAGGGTGCGAGGAACGCGGACCTAGAGAACCTCTGGTGCATACTATGCACAGAGGCAGTACATCTGATTTGGAAGCTGAGATGTGAGCAGGTTATCCAACACGGTGGAGTGGAATTCACGAAGCGGGGGATTACAAACTGTTTCTATGCTGCCCTTGACTCCCACCTGACTCTTGATAGATGTGTTGCAGCGATGGCAAGCAGCAAGAGAGCGCTTAAACCGGACGGCGTCGAACCAATCTGGCTACCGGTCGTGAATGATCGCGAATCTCTCCCGCCCAAGTGGGTGGTGCAGAGCGGGGTTTTAGTGGGTATAAAGCGAGGGCGATGATGGGGGAGGCTGACTATGTCAGCCAATCCCAAACGATTTGCCTAACCTTTGAGTCCCACACTCAGTGCGTAATGCATTTCCCCGCAGTTTCTGGTGACGGTGTTATTCTTATTGCATGACCCATCCGAGGTTCCAACCCCTCGGGCGAGTCGCCAAGCGTGCCTGGACAATACTCTCGACCATGAGCCACACAACAAGCCCCTCTGGGGACCAATGTGGCCCGAGGCTAAATGCGCTCCTCCAAAAGAAAAACAAAAAAAAAACATATCATCCATAATTGAGTACAGAGATTCCCCATAACATACAAAGACTCCCAATTCCTCATTGATCGTCCCTGCCAGGAATGGCCTACTTCCCAACAAGTGAGGAACTCACCTTCACGTCACCTGTTGAAGTTCTATGAGGATTCTCTTGATAGGACGGGACCTATCATCAAGAGGTGTGTTAGACTGGGTCGTCTAAGTTCATAAAGGCTGGCATTTGATTGGTTTACTGCAGGGTCCCACTGGAAGTCCATGAAGAGTTTGTCCAATACATGGACGTGCTCTCCCTTGTGGCGTGGCGGCATACATGCAAGGCCCACTATTCCATGGCTGTGCGCTGCATAAATTGTGACCTCAAGGCAATGGTGCAGTCTTGTATCCCAGATTGCCACTTGTTCATCATGTCCCTCTTGAACGAGAGACGGACTGTGATTCGCGACCCTACTGTCTTATCCAACCAGCTCGCCATATATGTGGGCTCTAGAGAAGGATCCGTGCTCTTGAGGGACCTCGACGAAATTTGGGGCCTTTGTGGCTTCTCGCTCGTTTCCTCGCAACCCCGGTTCAGTCTCCTCATGTCCTGCATGGAGGTCCAACGGGACATTCATCTGTACTGCCAAGAGACATCTTGATACATCATCATCCACATATCCAGCAACCACAGTCTGTTCTCTCCCATCGCCCGGTCAGCACAGATGATGCCGGATGCGGACCTCCTGCCTTGACCCTCCAGCGTCGTTCACTCCTTGGTTGCCCCCCTTCGGAACACATCGGCGAGGACGAAGTGCAGCAGCGGCTGGTCAGCCATGCTGGCTTCCAGTTTGCTCGCACTGCTGCCATGTGGCCCGAGTACAACGGCGGGAGACTACCTCTTGTGGTGTCTGGTGCATGGCATACACCTTGCCTGTACCAAGGCCAATACTTCGGGGACATGGGTTCCATTGTGGACACCTTTGACGTGCTCGGAGATTTGTCTCTGTTCGTGTGTTCGACACATCTTCCTCCGTACGGAGTAGGCTGTGTTTGGAGGTTCCGCACCGGACTGTTGTACGATGGTCTCTGTGGACATGAGGACATCTATCTACCCAAGGACATGACCAGCCATGCAGCTGTCGTTGGAGGGATACGTACTTCTTGTCAGGGCGCACCTCCATCTTTGTTCATTAGCTATAGCATAGTGCATCCTAGCTATACTATAGGGTTCCTGCGTAGACGTTCATGGTCTTTCTAGTGTAGATTTGTATACCACAGCATACGAGTGCGGAATGTGTGCATTTTGCCATTTCTTACATGCAGGATTGGTTGCATGTTGACAAGGACTCCAAATCCGGCTCCTGAAGCGACAGTCATGTACGAAGTTGACACCATCTTGTTGCAGGAATGAATACTTAGTGGTAGTACTTTTGACAGAGCTGGGTTGGAGATGAACGCATGCTGGACCGAGCGGTTGCACAATATGGTGACCTGTAGTAACGCCATTCGATAATGGTACTGGAGCAATACAAAGGCTCTACAAGGTATTCTAGAACAAAAACAAAAACATTAAGTGTGTGGGTGAACAAAGACAATCAACTGGAATGGGAGATGATGATGTGGTAGCGAACATGGGGCGATGAACTGTGGGTCTACAGCTCGTCATCGTCGAAATCGACACCAACCTGGATGCACAACACCATGACAAGGCTGAAGGCTACACGGAACGGGTTGCGGTCCCACGAGACCTGCATGTAGATAGTGTTGTTGTCCTTGTCGACGCGCCAGTGACACATGGTGGTCTCTATAATCACAATGTCTCTGTATGCTAATTCAGCAGTGTCAACTGATTTCAGGGTATCAGACGGAGCGATCCCTTCAGGCGCATCATAAGCATGCTTGAACAGCACTGCCTGTAGGACGAAAACACACCAGATTTACAGCTGAGTACTGTGCATGTGTGCGAATTTCTGAACATGGACCTTGTATTTCTGCGCCCCTCGGACACACACCGTCTACTTCTTCCCAGCAGAGATGTATCCAGCATTGCGTGGCTCTGGCAATACAAAAAGTCAGGCACAGCTTGAACTACATATGAAGCGCTGGTGCCTACCCTTTGCAGTCGCTAGCTTCTCCAAGAGTGCAACAGTGCGAGTCCCATCCTCATGATTGATGGGTTTGATGCAGATAGACGCGAATTTGACAGGATGTCCTTGTTTGTTGACGAAGTTGGGGTTATCTATCTCACCGGTGTAGACAAGCATGACCTGGTCTGCACCCAGACACACTGTATTGTCAAGGCCGAGGTTCGCACGGCCCCTGAGACGTTGCGCGGGAGGTTCCTGATACTGAATGAATGAGTAGTTGTGTCCGCTATCTGGAGTGGGTTTTGCTGTGGTACATTTAGTATGAGCAGTCTGGGATGCTTTGTGACAAATGCAAGGGTATGTACGGAAGAACTCTTTCATCGTAAGTCTGCTTGGTTGGGTTCAACACCCACTCCGGCGACTAAGCGCGGGGTGCAGGAGTAGAAGGCGGAGCAAGGCTTATCGTCGAGGAAGGAGGCGTATGGGGCTCTCCACCAAAGCCGGTAGGGTTTGACATTGATTGAGACTGATGGACAGGAAGCATGTTTGGGAGCGTGTTTGAAGGAGATGGGAAGTCGTGAACTGAAGGGGCAGGGGGTACACTGGAAGACACTGTGGCAGGGACTGGGACGTGAGGAGTGGAGGTCACAGTGGATGCAGTGGCTGAGACGAGGGACAGGGGAGTAGAAGCATTGTTTGCAATAGTGGGAAGCGTGAGAGTCGGCGGTGATATGTCCGACGTAGATCTCTCCGTGGATGAACGGAAGACTGAATTGTACGCGGTTGGTGCGGGGCCTCGTCCTCCTACCTGAAACACTCAGCCTGGGCTGAAGAATAATAAATGAAAGCTACAGCGAGTGGATGGACGAACATGATGACGATGGGGGATGGGCGGTGTATCGTAAATGGTAGAACGTGATAACGGCTGGACGGATGAGCTTGAAACTGGGAACAATCGTAGAGCGGGGAGGGACAAAGCAGTGTGCCGACAATGAGGAGTCAAACGGACAAGAGCTGCTTCTTCGGTGCAGCTTCAAATATGAAGCTTTGGCGGTGGTGTGCTTCCTGGTCGATGGTCTCAGAGTCGTGGGTCTTGGGTCTCGGTCACGGGTCGCAAATTACGATCGATGAGGAACGAAGAGGATCGTCCTTTATGGGCGACGATTCCAGCCAACTCATGTCACGACTACCCATGATCGTGGGAATAAACTTCAATCTCCGATAGTGAGCAGTAAGAGCTTACATAAGCCAAGGTAAGAAACTTTGTTACCTTGGGTGACCCTGACATGGGGTTAGGAGTGCACAGCTTAGGGTTCAGTAAACGCTCACGAAGCGCTCGTTTGGCGGACGGCATGAGTCCTCATTCCCCAGGTTGCTTCTGAACTGTTTGCAATTCTATACATGCACTGTGATATGGTAGGTATAGTACAAAGTCATACAGGTAGGAATACAATGGTCCGTTATGCATGAATGTTGCTAAGCAGACCCAAAATGCTTGTTCAGAACAGGGACCGCAGCCTTCTCCACCGAGTTTGCGAGTCGACTGGTGTACTGGTTGAACTTCATTGACGACCGCCACCTGTCACCATTCCTGGGCATCTCGGTGCCATCCTGAATGGCCAGCATGCGCTGCTGGAACCAGTCTTCGTTCGAGGGGTTCCATATGCCCGTGTTGAACCCCGAGCTCTTCCAGACAGCGGGCTTGGGCCACCAGGACAAGTGTTCCACGGTCAGAGCGTCCTTGCCCCGTTCTGAAAAGTATCAGTTAGTACCAAAGTTATGTCATACAACATCGAACTTACCGCAATACCGCCAATACATGCCGCAGAGGATGTCCGCCTGCTGGTCGTTGATCCGGTTGTCAACGTACAGAGTCCCATCAGCTCCTGAGGGGAAGACGAGCACGAGGCTGTCCTTGCCTCTGTCGAGTACTGGTCCCGCCACGCATAGCTCGACAGCACGGTGGTACAAGCCTTCGTCTGCTAGAAGCAGCTCTAACGTGAGTCGCCAGATCACGCCCCCGTAAGACAGAGCCCCGCGAATCTGCGGCTCCCGGAGCATGGATAGGCATCGCACACGGTATGCCAGGTAGTCCGATTTCTTCAGTACGAGCTTCTCCGCCTCTTTCCCATGTCGGTACATAACAGGGTTCCGGACAGTGGGGCGTTCTTGGGCTTCCGAAGGGAGTGGTATGGCACTGGCGGCGATCGCTTGGACAGTTTGGAAGGGTGCGCCATTGGTAATGCAACAAACAACAGCGCTAACGCTGGTGTCGAGGGCATGGTTGCGGAGCAGGAATAGCAGGACTCGTGGCGTCACGACTAGGACCCAGTCAGCGGGGTCGGGGTCTCGTAGGTATCGGACTTCGTAGACCTGCTGGTTGAGCACGTTGGTCCTGCTCTGCACCCGGACCTTTGACGTAACTGCTGGGGTGATGAGGAACTGAGGGGATGGGAAATGCATGTCCCAGCAATCTTGAGTCGCGGTACCGGTCTCGCTGTTGTTGTTCAACATATTCTTCACCCAAGCGGCCCAGACCCGGCGGACGGTGTTGTCGTCCGTGAAGTTTTCTGCAGTAGAGGCGGAGAATGCGAAGTACTTGTACAGGTCCGGGGTGTTATACTGATCATAGTCGATGTCGGGGTCTTCGGGGTACATCGCCATAGACGCGAGCAGTCCGTAGTGCTGGTAGATGTATTCCTCCGAGTTGAACTGTACTGCTGCCCGGAGCCGCGCGGGATCCTGCCTGGGGTAAATGTCGCGTTCAACCACTGAGTAGAGACTGTGGACGTCGGTGTCGTAGTCCGGGAGTATCTGCATCGGTTGCTGCTCGTACTCGGTGACGTTCGGGAGCACGTCGTGCATCGTTAGGTCCCATTCGTTGAACACAGAGTTGTAGTGTCGACCGTCTGCGGGGTATGTTGACCACAGACCAGCAACCGCTGCAGCGGGCAGCTCAACACGGTAGTCAAGGTCCCGCCAGTCGTAGAACTTGATGTCGGGAAAGACGTCCCGTACCTTCATCCAGACGTAGACGCGAACCCACTTGGGAGGCAGAGTCTTCTTTGACGCGGCCGTTTCGCGTCTGCGACGGGTCTCGGCCTGTTCCGGAGTCTCGTTCTGCAAGGCGTGCAACTTGAGCTTCGCCATGCGGTCCCGGAACTCAGGCCAAGATTCTCCTGGACGCTGGAATGGACCCGACGGCTTGGTCGCAAGCTGAGCCTCAATGCGCTCGTTGACCGGGAGCCATCGGCCCCGGCCGCGGCAGGACAAGTAGAAAATATGCTGTGCACCCTTGCGAGGCAGGTTTTTGTGCAGATTTCGACGTCCATCTTGTACGGCACGAAGGGCCCGAGGACTGGGTACACCTTGATGAACTCGGACAGCATCTTCGGTTTGGTGCCCCACTCGACAAACGTGGGGCAGCCCGCCAGGCGGTAGAATGGGACATGTGACATCCAAGGGCAGTGTGCGGGCTGGATGACCACACCGACGCGCAGACCGAGAGAGAAGTCTGTGATGGCAGAAGATTGCAGTGCCTCAATCCATGACGAAGGAATGCCTGACTGCTGCAACCGGACTACCCAGTGGGGGATTCCGCTTGTCAGATTCTTGTTCCACAGTGCAATGGCCATGGAGCAGCGCGCCGCGAGCACCAGCATCGCCGTCCATGAGAGGCGTATAGCTGTCGCCGCTCCGTGAAACTGGCCGTGAGCATCGCGGTATCTAAAACTGGAGGGCTCGGGCCACTTCTCCGCGCGATAGACCTCCTTGCCGGCGTTCGAAGAGTCCAATTCGAGCAGTGTGTTGCTGATGAGCATAAGACCCCGTTCGAGTTGCCACCAGGAGTGTCGGATGTCGTCGTGCATGCCCCAGCCGTTGGTGTAGCTGACGGGGTACAGCCAGCCGCAGTCTGGGCCAAGCCGTCCGAGCAGAGGGTCGTTCATCGGGATGTTGTGTAGCACGTACGGAATTTCAGGACAGGCGCTGTTCGCGTACTGCATGTGCCGAAGTGCTTTGTCGGACATGTTGTTCGCGGGGTTGGTATGCACCTGCCGCGGGAGCTCGAACTGGTCAGGTACATTGACGGCGGAGTATAGGGTGCTTTCGCCCTGCCGGTTCGGGACAGTGAGGAACGCGTTAACGTCGGTACGCCTGCTTAGGTCAGTGTACTGTTTCATATGAGGATGGTGTCACGCTCTGACTTACCAGGCCTCAGCATTGCTCATTTTGTTCTCGCTGTACAATGTCAGTAACAGAAAACCGGCTCTCATGTTGATAAGACGTACAGATTTGGACGATTATCGAGGCGTCTGTTTGCTTTCTAGTTATGTGTCTCAGAATCCACGACGTAGGCAAAATCTTACCTGATGCGACGGGTACTTACTGCTGATCGTAGTTCTGCTGAACGAATGTGCAGGCGGAACTGTTTTGGCGCATGATCAGTCTCGACATTCTCGTTCTGCAATTCTATGTACATGTTCCAAACGAGATGATACGCGTACACACCAAGCCGCCGCACCACATCGTGTTTGACAAGCACGAATACACCATGTGTTTCTATGTGCGTTACTTACCTGATGGGACTTGTCTTGACGTGGTATTCTCGTTGCAAAGTCTCCTGGCCTTGCTCATATTAGGGTCTTCCTGTACTTTTGTGTGTGGGGTCTCTTCTTCTGAACTTACCTGATCGGGATTGCTTGGGCGGGATTCCGTTGTCCAAGCTGGGATGCTATCATTACGCGCGGTTACTTACCTATTTTCTGTGCCTCCTCATCTGAACTTACCTTTCCGGGGTTGCTCACGCTCTTTACCTGCTGAGAAGTGTCGTCCTCAGCGTGGTCAGGTACCTTGTCGTTCTGAATTGCGGCTGTATTCGTTTACACATTGTATGTACTACTATTATCCGGGACTTACGCAGATCGGGGTCTGGGTTTACGCGTGTGTGCGACGAGAATCGAAGTCGAGAAGTGCCGGAGATGGTCGTAGCTGGATGGTGTTGACGGTGTCGAAGTCGTGTGCAGCGTCGGCGAGGTCGAGTATGGCGTTGGCGAGGTCGAGAGCGGTGTTGAGAAGGTCGAAGTCGAAGTCGGCGAGGTCGAGGAAGCGTCCGCTCGTAAAACGAGGCGGAGGCGGGGGGAGGGAGGGCTAGGACGTCCGAGGTTGGGAGCAAGAGAGGACGGCCCGGGATCCGACCTATATATGCCCACTGGGCGTCTAATCCCCCGCGTCGGCGTCTAAAGTCTCGCGCGGGAATTTGGGCACAGCCACAGCGTCTATGCATATCTCGGGGACTTCGGCCCATCCTCTCTTCCTCTCAACCACCAGCAACTCAGCCTCCGCCTCGTTTTACGAGCGGACGCTTCGTCAAGACCTTTCGAAGACATCTCAAGACTCGCTACAAACGTCCGAAGACCCCTCGTCGACGCTCGAACACCCCTGAACGACGCCTGAACGCTCGCCGCCGCTGCCTCAAGTCCTGTCATCCGCAATCCGACCGGTTTCGACCTTCCAGGGCCCAGCAAGGACGATGGGCAGCTCCGCGACTCTCCTCGACAACAATTCAAGCTCGGTGGACGACGTCTCAACATGCTCTGGCTATGCAGGCCGCCGGCGCGACTCAAGGTATGTCCAGCACGATGCCAGGCCTGTGAGTAACATATACAGTCCGCTGACACGCGTTACAAGCCCTACGGAAGTCCGCGAGGTTCTTCAACGACTGGGAGACCCGCTGCAAGGTAAAATGAGTGATGCGCTGGTGATGTAGACTACAAGTCGTGCATATCAATGTAGCTCTTGCATTCTGTAGGCTTTGTATCTAGGGATCGCCGCTCGCGAATTGCGTACTTGAAGACCTGGCCCGCGACACCAGAAGACTAATCTGTCACGATGGTGAGTACGCCTCAGCACGGAGTAGCTCCTGCACGAGCTACATGCCTGTTGGTAAACAGCCTCCTCCGGTACCCGCGCACAGGCTCGGACTCGCGCAGGCTCGGACGCGCACAGGCTCGGACATGCACAGGCTCGGACTCGTGCAGGCTCGGACACGCGCAGGCTTGGATTCGCGCAGGCTCGGACTTGCGCAGACTCGGACATGCGCAGACTCGGACGGGCAAAGGCTTGGACACGTGCGGCTCTGACATGCACAGGCTCGGACGCGCACACACGGCACAGACATGCACAACCTTGGACACGCACCCGCTCGGACGCACACAGGCTTGGACCGGTGCAGCCTGCTCGGATGCGCACAGGCTTGGATGTCTATACCAGGCTTGGACTTGCGCTCAGACGCCTCGGGTCGGACACAGAAGATCGGAGATGCAGGCGTACACACACCCGCTGCTATCCGCTGAGAATAGATGGTATGTAGCTACATCCATAACGTATCTGTCCTGAGCTGAGGTATACTGATTCATTCAGGCAGACTCATTCATGCAGCTGTAAGTAAGCTCACGGTCTCAGTTGGAGTTTCGATTCCGTGCCGCGTCTGCGGTCCGGATAGCCGAGAGGGTGATGGAAAATCGTTGCCGCTGGCTCGAAAATGACGTCTGGCAACGATTTTCCATCACCCTCTCCTTGGGCGTCTGTCGGGCGTCTTTGCTGGAGACGAATTCAGTAATACTTTGCCCCGGCTCTGCGGCTCTCAATATTCTCGGAATTTTGGGTAGCTTTCAGAGGCCGCAATTGAAGGGTCTCAATTCATGTTTTTTGAAGTATGTTAACACTGCTTACTATCAGACTATGCAGTCTCGTTTTTGCGCGCGAAGCATTGGGCCGGAAATGTCGCCTATCCTCCTCGGTTTGCCCCAATATTTTGCAGGAAATACGGGGCCCCTCGCTGTATTCAGGAGTCTTGGCTCTTAGATTCAGGGCAGGTCTGTGGGTTGCGGGTCCTCCAGCCCTCCTCCGCTTTTCTCCTCCAATCCGCCCCCCAATCCCTCCTGCTGTCAACACATATACCACATCCTCCGCCATCAGTTCGTTCGTAACCTGCAAGCTACTTCGTCGCCCGCGAGTCTGTGTTCCAGGTGAGTTCCCAGCCCGCTTTGCGCAAGGATCCATCCGCTTCCGACTCCGCAACGAGCCTTGCTTGTTGCTTTGTACGGCCGCTGTGATGCAGTCCTCTGCTTACGCATCCGCTGCAGATATTGCACCATGTCCTCGCCGCACGACTACGAGCACTTCAGCATGCCCGAGCTTTGCGAAGTCTCCCTCCCAGGTCGCCACCCTGGCTTCCCGCGGATGTACGAGCTCGAGGAGCATGTCCTCGCCCCTTCGACCATCAAGGATCGCGGCAGGATCTTCGTGTACGTTCACGATACGTCTGAGGAGGGCAACCTGGACTACTACCGGTTCGCGAAGGAGTTGACCTTCCCGGACGGGACCGAGGATGCTGTGACGGCAGCAGGTATGTCTGTTACTTTCTACACCACAGTATGACCGCCTAAAGGCGTCATCCAAGGGTTTCTCAAGCTCCGTCCTGGTGATTATGTCTTTGCTCGGGACGCTCACGGTAGTGGCGCGGAGGAGGATGATCATCCCGTCGTCTGGGTGACCGGAGGGTGAGTCGCATTGTCCGCACATAGCGTCCTCTCCCTGATTGTCTTACAGCGACTCTCTGCCCGACGGGTTGGGTAAGTCGCTGGAGACCTTGCAGTCGCACATCATGGGTCCCGAGGAGCTCATCGACGCCGACAAGGCACGCAAGGTCGACGGTGTTTGGGAAGGAGGCCTTCTCTGGGAGCGGAGCGACTATGCCGTCAACATTGCCGCCTCCGAGCGTTGCTACACGGCTGCACAGTCGTATCAGATCCAGCGGAACCTCACTTCCCCTGCCGTTGGGGCGAAAGTTTACGGCGACCCGACTGATCACCATGAGCTGCGTCGCGAGCTTGTTGAGGTACCTACTACTGCGTCCGCGTTGTAATAAACCGCAAATTTATTGCATTGTTATAGACCACCGCTCCTGTTGCGATCGCCAGCCTCCAGCGCGCTCCGGGCGCATACGTCGAGGTCGTGCAGGAGCATGCGGAAGTGAACAACCTGCCTCCTGTCGGGTGCCCCGACAACATCGCTTTCCCGACTATGCAAGTCAACATCGCGTGCACCAAGCCTCACGATGCGCTGGCCGGTACGTTCATACCACGTTCCAAATTCAATGCATGCTGGTGCTGATCTTGCATTAGGGGAGCACTTCCAGCGCGATCTCGGCCAATTCGCGGGCAAACATGTTGACGAGCACGACTCCGCCGGGGCTTATACCTGCATGATCAGCATGAACAGTCTGTCTGAGACCGACAGCCCTGGTTACTTCATGGCGGACA